>CAWUFW010017536.1:0-257487 GCA_963921515.1 Calotriton arnoldi
CCCCAGAGTTAGTCCAACCCCTTTCTTGGGTATAAGTAAGGAACCCCTGGCAACAGGACTTTAGATATCCCTGGACGAAACTCTGCAACTGAATCCTGGAACCCGACGCTCTACTAAAGACTAGAGGACTGAAGCAATCTCCCTTGGGGTCAAGGAGTGACTCCCCTGCTTGGCAGGCACCAACGAAGCATTTGACCGGTCTGCATCTCCAGAAGCTCCTGCCGGACTCTGAAGTAATTGCAGCCCAGGAAGAGGATTTCCAGACTTCTTAGAGGCCGACCCGAGTCCCCAGCAAAACTGAGACCCGCAGCCCTCACGAGTGACATGGAATCAGAACTCCTGGACACCATGCACATTTGCTAGTGCATTAACTTCTCGACATCTCTTGAAGTCCTGCTTTAGGTTATTTGTAGCCCAAGCCCCGAGCACCATTTGCACTGAAGATTGTGGGCCTACCCTTCACGAGTCTTCCGTGGGCCCGCTTCTTGCATTTCTGCTTGAGGCTCCTTTGCGATCCCTGGTCCCTCGACTGGTGGGTCCCTGTGAAGGCAACTCTGATTTTCCTTGGGCTTCCCTGGTTGCTCCAGACGTGCCCTGACTCCCCAGCGTGTGGTGAGTCCCTCAGACCTTGCTGGTCTGCACCGAAGCATCTTTCTCCTTTCTGCGTGGGTTGCTGTTGCCAAGGCTTGTTGTGTTCAATCCGGACATCAACGCTGCAGCACTCGACATCCTTTGTGGGACAGCTTGAATCCAGCTCCTGGTCATCGTCGACGCCTCCTGGTCCTCGTGGCTGAAGAGTCAAGCTTCCCCTCCTGCTCCTGAAGCACCCGACATCGGTGGGCATTCGTCTATCGTGCCCCTGGTCACTGGCAAGTGACCCAGACTTTGTCCCCTCTGCTTTCAGGTTCTTCTCATCTTCGATCCAGGCTTGGATCTCTTCGGACACTTTTCCTCTTCACGGCATCAGCACTTTCTTGTCTCCTGCCATTGAAAACGACGACGCGACCTGACACCATTTGACACCTATGCACCCGGCTTCCCTGGGTGAGGTAACTCGAGTACTCCGGTGCTCCCGTGGGTGTTGGCCCTAGAACCATCTAAGTCCAAAGGGTTTGCTGCTTGTCCACTCCTAAGTGTCCTTAAACTTTAAAATTCCATCCGCGACTTTCCCCATAGAAGATAACGGGCGCTCGTGGCTGTGTTCTCACACTGCACGCGTCCCCCGTGGGTCCCCTGTGTCACTGCCTTGGGTGGTTCCTTGGAGTCCCAACGATTCTACAGGCTCTAGGCCGTGTGTCTAGTAAAGTCATGGTTCTTATACCACTATTTTGATATATGGTTTGGTTCGCCCCTAGGGCCATTCGTATATTGTGCTGATTTACTGTGCTATTTGCTGTGTAACATATGTTCTTTTACCTCTAGCCTCATAAAGAGACTAGTAGGGTGTGTTTTAGAATAAATACATATATTTTATATATATACCTTGTGTGGTCTGCTTTCATTTGGTCATCCAAGAGATTATAGACTGGTAAAACAAGCTGCTTTACATTCCTTCAAGACCTAGCCTGAAGGCTGCTCTCCATAGCTACCACTAGGATAGCTTTCAATAAAGGTTGTCTTTAACCTATCATCAATAAGGGGTTGTTTGGACTGAGTGCAAGGTGCCCACTATCACTAGTGGACATCATATACCAGGCCAACTTCTCCACCTCCTCACGTCAAATACTAATATCATTACATGCCTACTATGTCACTCTTTATTTACGGGACCTACAGATTAGCCTCAAACCGATCCTAAGAGAGTTCATCAAATTTGGTTCCCTCTCCGGGATAGGGATCAACTGGAGAAAATCGCAGATTTTCCCGCTCACGCCCAGCACTGTTCAGTTCCCATTGAAATTGTGTGAAATGGAAATAAAATATCTAGGCGTGATAATAACAAGAAATAAAGAAGAAACGCTTCGCGCAAACTATGGCACTGCTATTGAAACCATCACTAACTGGGTGTATCGATAGATCACGATACCATTCTCATTGGCTGGCAGAGTGGCCTTGATGAAAATGGTCCTATTACCTAAATTATTGCATCTATTCATTAATATAGCCTATAACCCAGGATGCCCCTTCTTCGACACCCTCCTATCATTACTCATCAGACTAGCATGGGGTGAGAAACAACCCCGAGTGGGATGGCGGACCATGACACAAGCATTCCTCAGTGGGGGTTTTGAGGCCCCAGATATGGAGCTATATTTTCTGGCTGCTCAAGCCCACTACACAATATATTGGCTCCATCCGCCACCCTTTATGCCACACCTGGCCATCGAGCAGGGATATATGACTCCTACGCCCACGAACTCCTTTCTGGGAACGCGCGCCCCTGGAGTAGCCTATCACACAGTAACCTGCACTAACGAAGCCTGGGAGCACCTAGCTTAATTAGTGGGCAAACCGACACTGTACTCCTCACTTGTGCCTCTCCCGTACCTCTCGTGTGCGCAAGTCACACATGAGGCTGTATGCCGCGAGATGCTCCGTAGGAGAGACCTAATCTGCTAGGGCGACCTTTAACGGGGGTGCGTTCGGGGAAAGGCAGGAGTTATTGACTGGGGATAATGTCACTCCATTGGAGATATTTCTTTATATAAGACTGCAACACAAACTTAGGGCCAATGTCCCGGGATTCCCTCAGGAACCCCCAACTCTATAAACACTACACACCCTGTTCAAAATGGCTGGACCGGAGCACGCGGTTTCCAGCATATACTGGGCCGCACTGCTCGAGAGGACACAGCCGAAACACGGGGTCAGGGAGGCGTGGTATCATGACCTGGAGCTGCCCTTGACGGACGGGCAGTGGACATATTGCTGCACCCAGACGGAAGCTATTACAACAAGCAGTCGCTTACGAATCATACACTTCAAATACTTGCATCAAACTTTCTATACACCCACGTGGCTCTACAAATACAAACTGAGAACTGACAACCTATGTGAGAGATGTCATCAAGCGGGGGCGGGCTTCTTACACCTTGCATGGCAGTGTTGCGAAGTTCATGGGTATTGGCGTGAGGTGATCGCTGCTCTGTCCCAAATGATAGACACCCCTCTTGCCGTGTCCCCCCTACTGGCGCTTCTGGGCTACACGGCTGAAATACAAACATCATACAGAAAATTTGTAGCAATGGGTCTGTTGCCGGCCAAATGGAGGGTGGCGTGCAGATGGGGCAGAGGGCGGGCCCACAAATTTAAGGAATTGCTTGCAGAACTTATTTATTGTAAGAATCAGTTAATGAACTATGCGGAACTCCTGCCAGCCTCGTCTCGCCCAAGAGACATCTGGGAGCCCCTGATGGATTATCTGAGGGAACACTCGACCTGAACCTGTGTGCTTTGGGTTTGGGTGCACGAACTGGACTTTCAGCTGGGGGCCCTGTGGGTGGGGAGGAACTCACGATAAGTGTATTTCATTTGTCTGCCTATGTCTCATTATGAACAAACTGGAAGTGTGGAATCGTTTCACAATGTTGTGTCCATATCATAGTGAAGGTCTGTGCTTAATTAACAAACGCCTGTTAAAATGCTATTGCGATCTGCTGTAGATACTACATTGCAGAATTACCTCTAGCAGTAGGTATGCTTATCGTCCATGCTGTGCAATTATACGCTGCATCGATGTATGTTATGTTTCTATGTAAGTTGAAAAACCCAACAAACACATTTTTTTTTAAATGGATTGGCATGACTTAATAGGCCACAAATGTCTCAGATAATGCTCGGGAGTGTTTACAAAGACATTCACTTTCACATCAGGAAAGTAATTAAGAATTTAAAAAATAGATGAGAGGCTAGGATCCAGGTCAAAAAGCATAACGGCAAACTGAGGGCCCCTGTGATAAAATAGAGAGAGAGAAACAAGGGGAAATGACACAAGAAGGACAAAACAAAACTCAGATCTTCCTCGGAGGGTCAAAAAGCTTCATTATAAATTGGATTTTACATAAATGTAGTAGTTTTATAATGATTACATTCTGGCAAAATGTACTTGAACAGACTGTAGTATCTTGTGAGTTAATAGTGACAGAACCCTTTTGGGTCCTGATTGTCTCCCTAGAAATTGATTGCTGTTTCAGTATGGTGAGTTGCAGTTGCACGTACACGTACACAAATAAAGTCTCCCTGCGTAGCATAGTCATTGGCGAGTAACTGGGCTGGGAAGACACTGCAAAGACCATATTTCATGATTTCTACTTCTCTTACTATGCTGGATTTGTCCTACATGCCACAAATTCTCAAGTTTTTTTAGGCTTCAAAGAGAACTAACCAGTACTCTGTTGTTTTTTACCACTAGCCTCAGATATCTGCTTCTACCAAACTTAAGCATTATAAACCATTCTCGTTCACACTAATCATGTACATGTAAAATATTTCTGACATGCTTTACTGTATCTAATCATGTAATAAACCTCTCACACTGTGCCAGTTAGTGATTTCCAAGGGCATCACTTTCACATGGGTAATACAAGAGTTAGAAAAATAAGCAAAGGCTCTGAATTAATGGGTTAACCCTGGCCACAATATATCACGTATTAGTATCCTTGCCATTGTAGTGTTCTGCTGAACACAGAACTTAACTACTGTTCCTTAGCGGCTTTATTGACACCCATTCATCACATGCATCACCAGGTAGGTGACACTGCTAATAACAGGGGCTGGGTGCACAAGTCTGGGACAAGTTCCATGATGTAACCTGTGTCACTTTATTTACTAGCATATGCATTGAGGGTCGACAACACCATAACCATGACACTAAGGGGCCCATTACGATACGACTCGGATGGCGAGCCGCATCGTAATGGGCCAGTTGGATTCCTTTCCGACCGCCTCATTTTGATGGAGGCGGTCGGAATGGAATCAGACCGGTCATTCCAGCTGGCTTCCGACTGGCTTGGAGAAGCCGTCTGCCAGTAGGAATGCGGTCTGCAATCTCAAGGGTGGCTCTTTTCGCCCTTGAGATTATGATCATGGTTTCCGACATGGTTTCCATGCCGGTCTGTCTGAGATGGAAACCATGTTGTAAAGCGTGTTCGAGGCCCCAGCAGGGCCCCTTTGGTGCACGGCCTCCCGTTTGAGGCCGAGAGGACCCCTTGAGGTGCCTACCACGGGTTGCAGGGATGAACTACACCTCCCATTTTAATATGGGAGCATGCATTACGGCTGGTTTACGGCCAGAATGCATGTTCCCATAGTAAATATAGGAATGCGACAGAACAGTGTTCGATCGCATCCTAATGGGGCGGTCGGGCCGACGACCGGGTGTCAGTCGGTCCCATGACTGAGTCAGTGTCGGGCAGAAGTGATAACACCCAACATTTTCATGAGCCCCTATATCTTTTTGGAGTTTGGTGGGTGGCCGTCAAAAACGATGTCCGCTGTTCACAATGCTTTTTGTAACTTCATAGGACCCATTGTGACAGCTGTTCCTCTGAAGGTACAGAGAAGAGATCATTGCTGGGCTGGAGGTTAACTCTAAATCTGGTGTGCTGTAGTCCATCATAGTGGCGTATGTAATTTCTTCCACCACCCTGACTGACAGACTACCGCCTATCAATTTATACATTGGGCCCTTAAAGCTCAAAGATCTTTCACTAGTCCTGTTCTGACATTATGCGACATTTTAGATACATTTGTTCTGAAATGAAAGACACAGACATCAAATGAATAAAATGTAACCTTTTTAGACTGGATACAACCAATATTCTCTCTGCTCACTGACTAATACTTCATTCTAGGTGTAAACCCTGAACTTTGAAGAGCTTGTAATGTGCTCTTGCTTTAAGTATTGGAGCTTCTCTCTTCCTTGTTGTTTTGCAGAAGAGTTTAAAGTTGCTATGCGCTGGTGTGTGTAGGCAGTATTTAGGACAGCCTATATTAAACTTTCACAAACTCTGAGATTGTTGGCAACTCTGACAATCCTACAGTTGCAAAGCAGGGTGAGAGAATGTAGTGCAGATAAGAACCACATAGAGTACCTGTAAGAAAATGAATTATTACTCTTGAGTAGGTAATGGGTCAGCAAAGTAATAAAGTCACAAACATTTTTGGTCCAAGCTAAGGTTTCAGTAATTTAAACCTAAACTAATCCCCTGGTAGATATAGCACAAAGCAAACACTGTCAAATTAGAGAAAATGTGTAAAGCATTCAAAAGTACCAAAACACTTAAAAGTTTAAAACACAACACAATAATAATCCAACTCCAGTCTACAAAAATAGATTAAAATTGAATAAACAGATTGACTTCAAAACAATGAAAAACCAGTAAGAGGAACCTGAAGTATTATTTTTTCACAAGAAAGTGTGTCAAGAATATTTCACTGTTCATGGGGGACCTGGAGCTAGGTGCAATTTGAGGCAAACCAAGATGGAATGCAGTCAGATACACCAAACCGGTTCATTCAGGTTGAAGGTTTTACCTTAGGACTTAGAAATGGAAGTGGAGATCCTTGAGCGCGACAATGTTGCAGGCTGTACCAGAAGAAGTTTTCTGGAAGCCAGATAGTTTTTAGGCAAATGTCTTGCTGAAGCTGTTGGTTTTGGAGGGGGTGGGAGATGTCCGAATTTTGTGTCAAGTAAGTACTTTTGTTAGGCGAGTCAAGATTTATACGTTTGGACTTAGGGCCTGGTTATGAGTTTTGTGGTGTGAGAGCGGGCCGCCACACCACGCCACTGCCCCTCCCACACTGCTGACCAACCACCAGATTAAGAGTTATCTTGTAGTCTGGCAGGCGTCCTTTGGCGTTCCCACGGTGGTGCCTAATAAAAAGGCCTCACAATGGGAACGCCAAAGCCAATTCCTGCATGGCATGGACTATAAAGTCCATGCCGTGCAGAAAGGGGTGCATGCAGAAAGTGCCCCCCTGCATGCATCCCATGGCCCTGGGGGAACAGGGGGCCTTGTAACGCACCCTTTTATGGGGGGCTCACCGCCGTGAAAACGTTGGATGTTAGGAAATAGTAATATGCTTGTCGGTGCTGTAGAGGTACTTCCAGCTTTTTGTGGTCCTCAGGCCACCGATCCACCGCCAGGTATTGTCCCATGTGGAGGGGGTGGGTCCGAGGACGAGGACTTCTGTCTTCTCTGAGTTGAGCTTCAGGCAGCTGCTGCTCATCCAGGAAGCAACGTCTTTCATTCCTTCCTGGAAGCTTAGTCTAGTGGTGTCGGGTTCCTTTGTGAGGGAGAGGATGAGCTGGGGATCATCGGCATAGGATACTATGTTGAGTCTGTGCTGTCTGACGATGGCGGCGAGGGGGGCCATGTTGATGTTGAAAAGCGTGGGGCTGAGCGATGATACTTGGGGTACTCCACAGCTGATCTCTGTGGGTTTGGAGAGGAAGGGCGGGAATCTGAGTCTTTGGGTTCGGCCGGTGAGGAAAGAGCAGATCCAGTTGAGGGCGGTTACCTCTATGGTGGTGTCGTGGAGTCTGGCGGTGAGTGTGGGGTGGGAGTCGGTGTTGAAAGCTGCGGAGAGGTCAAATAAGTCAAATAGGTCAAATAGGATGAGGGCCGCCATGTGGCCCTGGTCGAGGAGAGTACGGATGTCATGTGTCGTCTGTGGCGGCTAGGAGGGCGGTCTCGGTGCTGTGGTTGCTGCAGAATCCAGATTGGGAGGAGGAGTCGAGGATGGAGTTAGCTTTGATGAAGTTCGTGAGCTGGATGTTGACGATCTTCTCAGTTACTTTAACTGCGTAGTGGAGGAGAGAGATAGGTCTGCAGTTTTTGAGCTCCATCGGGTCAGCGGAGGGTTTCTTGAGGAGGGGCTTGACTTCTGCTCGTTTCCAGTCATCGGGGAACATGCTTGTTTCAAAGGTGGAGTTGATGGTGTGGAACAGTTCGGGAGCTATGGTGGCAGCGGCTCTGTGGAAGATGTGCGGTGGGCAGGGGTCCGTGGGGGCTACTGAGTGAATGCTCTTCATGGTCGTGACGGTGTCCTCTGTAGTGACTGGGGTCCAGGCTGAAATGGTAGGCTGGCTGGTGTTGCTGGAGGTAGGTGAGGTACGTTTCTGCACTGTTTTAATATTGCTTCAAAAATCTATAACTCCAGTTATACGTATGCTATTCCGTTCATTTTGTTGTCTAAATTAAGATAAAATTACACTCAATTTGTATAAATTGGTGTTGGATTTCTCTCAAGTCGTGTCAATTAATTATTGTCCATGTTGGTACTCAAATCATTAACACATGTTCCTCTAGAAAAGCCTGATTGCTTTTTGACACTCTACTTACTAGGACTAAGCTAATGATGTATTACTGTGAATCCAAGGACCATCTTTGGGGTAGGAGTATAGTATTACAAGGTAGGGCTCCCCAGCCATAATATATAATATTCCACTTTCCTACAGGTAGGCCTAAAGCCAAGTTTTGTACCATCAGTTTAGTGGATGGTACACTCAGTGCTACAGTCCAATAGTGGCATTTAAATTGCCGGCCTTGGGTACACTTTTTACCACATACTAGGGGCTTAGAAGTAAGATTAAATATGCCAAGTTAGAGTATACCAATTTCATCAATTTGAAAGGAGGAGCACAGGCACTTCACCAGTGGGAGGCAGGTGTAACGTATACAAAGTTCTATAGCCAGCAGTAACAGATATGGCAAGACTTTGGGTATATGTAATGCAAAAGATGTTCATTTTCTAAAGATATATCACCGATTTTATGTATTACCACCATACTCAATTTTATTTGTAGAAAATATTCTGATAATTTATTTTGTTTTACCTGACTGTTTCATCTCAGAAAGTCCACTAAAATTGTTGGCCTTTTGAATTGTGACAGTTGTGACGTGTTTTTCCACCTTTTTGCAAACATCTACACCGCAATTAAGTGCATTCTATATTAATACCAGTTTCAATTATTAATACCATGAATTGGTAGTTGATGTAGAATCCTACTTCTAAAATTGCACTTTATAATAGTCATTTAGATTTTTATGTTCCTCAAACCAATAAATGACGAATAATATGATTCTTATTGTTTATGAGAAGATGTTCTTTTTTTGGAATTGTTTAATAATCTATATTGAAATGAAGCATAATCAAAATAAGCATGAAAATGAATGTCTTCATTGTATGTTTATCTCATAACTACAAATACCTCCATTTGTTTTGCTATTATTTACAAACATTTATGCATATTATATTTTAGCCAATAAATATTTTTCTTAACAATTCTTTTATTCCAATCACATGTAATTCTATACAATAGTTGACATAAACATGCTAAATAATTTATCAATGCAATAAAGAAGACAATCTTTCAAAAATCTTATTTCAGAGCCTCTCTCTTTTTTAAATGTGTGCACTTCATCTAGGTTATCCTCATCGGAGTCTAGGAAGTATCCTCTCATCAGTACAAGCTCTCCTTCATACCTATTTACTTCTTCCAGTTTTTGGAGAATCGTTCAAATCTCTTACTTACTTTTACTTTTAGCTTTAAAGCTTACATGGAAAAGATACTTACCATTTAACATTTCTTACAAGAATTATAGTCCTGTGTTATTTGATTTTGAAAAATTTATATTTCAGTATAGTACGTTTATAAGTTGGCTTTACTGTCAGGTGTAAAGTGTGTATACTTACTTAATATTTTCAAAAGTTTGATTCACAAATAATGTTTTACATTAGAATTTTCCAAAATGATCAGCTGCTTCCATTCTATTCTTTCCATGCAAACATTTTTATTTTATGTTATACGACAACACACAGATAAATGTACAACCATTTAAGATTGTAAATATTGCTCATCTTTTATTGTCTTTGCTCATTTGAAAATTTATCATTACCCTTTCTAGCTACATTTGTTAACATGTTAATGGTTGTAAGATTTTCCCAATTTAAATATACAATAATAGCAGTTTGCCTATTGTGGATGTGCTTCGAAAATGCCTGGTTAATTCAACTTTCAATGTTTTACAGTCTTTCACTGATGAGTAATATACTACATAGTTTGAGGTTTATGTGAGTACACTTTTAACTAGCCCATTTTAATTTCTATTTATTAATGCCACGATAGACATGTATGTATTAGTTAAAATTTTATTTTGGTAATAGGTAATGAATTATTGCAGTTTTCAGAATAATAACAGATTATGAGGTATGTGTTGTAAAGAGCAAGGCTTACTAATTCATGACAATTTATTTTTATGCAAATCTTCCCGATGCCCTCTGCAAGTGTACAACCTCATTTTCTTGCACCACATGCCCACATTTTCAATCTTACCACTTGATCACAGGAGAAGGCTAAACGTCAACCCATAGTTTTAGCCATTTTCATCAAAATACATTTTTTTTTTTTTTAAATAAAATATAAACTTTTTATACTGAGTAGACACACTCAAAGAAAATCTTGTTTTGTCTCAAAAGGAAACTCCATTTTTAATTTAAAAACATTTTTCAATTATAACCCCCATATGCCAGCTTGTGAGTCTCCTAATGCCAATAAATCTCATTGAAAGATTATGCTCCGCCTGACCAGGTTTTATTATCACATACCAGATTTACCTACCATAATGCTAAAGATGCCTACTTTATGCAAGAATGTCCACCGTTTTGTCAGGGACATAACTGCAAAATGGATGCCCACTATAATGCTAAGAACCTCCACAACATGTCAGTCATAGACATTATTATTCTAAGAGTAGTCAGAATGATGTGACATATGGCCACAAATATGCCATGATTACTAACAATGTGGCAATTAAAGCTGCCATTATACAATAATTAGTTCAAGGATGCCTGACTTAAGCAGTATTTAACATTATTATGCCAGTGCAAACATAATAAGAAACAGTTATCATTAATCACAAACGGTCATAATTATGGCAGAGATGTGCTGTACAAACAATGTGGAAAAATATCCATACATTCTTATGAATACTGTACACAGACCAAGTTCTTTAATTTCGGCCCTTGCAGCATCAATTAGAACAATAGGAGACTCAAACCTTTTCCCATACCATAGACATTCAATACTAATTTCCATAGGCTTTGATAATCAGTTGGCTGTGGCTCTTGAACATTTTTGTGGCTCAGCATAAAAAACACCCCTACTAACGTGTATGAATTATTATATGTACATAGTCAACTATCATATTCCTTAATTTCCTGCAACGCATCATGTCTAAGGAGATTTTCTCAACAACCCACTGCAGTTTCCTTCTTATCAAACTGGTATATTTTATGCTTGCGTTAGACTTGTAGCACAAAATCTCAGGCCTGAAAGAGGTACCAGAACACCAACTTCCCAGCTACAAAGACATTTAAACATGGTCCCTCACCAGGTAGTTTTTCAATTTACATATCTACATTCTACTATTACATAATAACACACTTTTGAATTAACTTCAAAGCAGTTGTTTTGTATAAATGTTGGATATTAGGAAAAAGATCTCACATTTTATTAGTCGAATTGTCAATCTAACTATGCATGGAAGCGGCCACAACATTTTATTTCAATTTTTGTTTTTAGTAATATCGACAGATTGAAGACTTTATATCTGGGCGCAGCAGTAATTAGAGCAGGGTATTTTAGTTTAAATGTATTTGAAAATAAAGGGATCATTTATAATGCTGACAATCGGGCTACTACTTATGATTAAATGGGGGATCCCCTAGTAAAATTTCTCAGACAAACAGAGGGCCCTGAAATTGTAGGTCTCTTTCACACCTTTCACATCTTTTTCCTTTAAATGGCCTCCCCTCATTTAATTGTTCACCCCTGTAGGTGGACCACACAAGATTAGATATTCAGTTCATGTTCACTATATTAATTCTGTTTTCAATTTAATGTGTTTCAGAGGAACGAGATTGACCACTTCCATATTCTTGCAAAATGTAATGTGAACCATGTGCGGTTCTATAGGGGCTGCCCCAGCTGTGAGGGTTGCATCCCCCTGCGTAGGTTGAGCAGGTATGGTTCATAATTGGCCCGCCCCTAAACCTAACGAGAGTCTCCTTTGTGTAAGGGCAATTTCTTTCTATAAAACCGAAGTTTCTCTGGCCAAAAAGGTATCTAGAGTAGTCAAAGTTACCTCCTCAGTTGCTGAAGGCTTTTTCTTCCCCATTGTGGTTCAGCAGCAATGGTGTGTGACTTTAGTGGGAGGCTCAGCTCAACCTTCTCTGTGGTCCGGGCTGCGTTTGCACGCCTCCTGGCGCAAACAGAGATCGTAGGCGGTTCCTCCCCCAATGCTTGGTGGGGGACCTCCAAGCAGCTTTCGTTGTACTGGCAACAGCAATGGGTCTAGATCATGTGAGGGAGCCAAGGGAGGTGGCCCAGCCCAGCCTCGTCCGGCCGCAGACGGGCCCGCCCTGGACACGTCCCACGCCGCGGGAGCCCTGAGCAGGTTAAGAAGCGCCTCTTGGCGTGCGAAAGCACGTTGGTGGCTCCGGCCGCAGGGTAGGCCGGGTAATGGAGTCCCCGTGAGGCTCTAGGTGGCTGGCAGGAGGTGTTAGTAGTGATGGGCTCTGGGTAGCCAAAGCTGATGCCTGTGGATGTCTGCTTGCAGGCCAGTCTCTGCGTCTTGGACTGGCTTGGAGAAGGAAAGCCAGCGACCAATCACAGAGTGTGTGGTGCAGGAAGCTGCGAGCAGACACATCTGCAATCAGAGTGGTGTGATTGGCGCCCCCGGTTCTCTGAGGCGCTCCCACTAGGAACAGGAGTCGCAGCGATTCAGCTAAAGGGACTGAGCAGCAGGACAAAAGCAGCCCGATCTCTCCACAATCCTCCTCAGCCCTCCAGAGGTTCGCGGGAGGGGCTTCCATCAACAGGATGGGAGGCACAGCTCCCCGGGCTCAGTCGCAATGCAGTGGGACATGAGGGCGCTGTCAAGAGGACTGCGCCGCATCAGCAGCTCCGCCCACCAGCAGAAGCTGCGAAGGCACTCTCACTCCTCAAAGGCGAAAGCCGCAAGTCCGAATCTTGTACCCTGCACCAGCCCGGCTTTATCCGCAATGGGAGGGGGAGCGTAGGCCGAGGCGAATTCTCCTACCTCCGCCACGGCCGTAACAGCTCCCCGCCCGCGGCTCGATCAAAGGCGGCCCCACAATCTCGCAGCAAGCTCCCGCCAGCTCGGTAGGCAGCAGCGAGCCCAGTCGCCTCGGTAATCTCCACCTCAGCCCCTCACTGTTGTCCAATGACTGAAAGGTGAAAGGGATCTGGAAGGTATCGGCGAGATCAGTCCGCCAGATAGGCAGCAACACAACAATGGTCCGAGAAGATTGGCCCCAATAAAACACGTTTGGCCAGAGGGATGCGCATTCCCAACACACCATAAAGTTAGATGCCACATGTAGTTAGGAACATTCAGCCAATCAGACCAAAACCACACGCACACTGCACACAGAGATCATGTGCTCCCCATGCCATCTGGACACATTACCCACTGGCCGCATTGTGTCCACGCAAGGTCACAAGGTCGAGACCCACCTGCACTCCTCATCAGGTGAACAAATATACATCCCCGTGACTAGTCCCGGGATTACTGTTCTAAAAGAATGTACAAATTGCTTTATGACAAGTTGTGAAATGTATGAAATAACGGCCAACACCAATGTACTTTGAGACAATCTTCAGACCCCTACTCTGCTGCTGCTCTCTCGCCTTCTGCATTTAATTAAATAAACTGTTCCTGTTTTGCCAAATGCCTCTTGTCTTTTATTTGTTATGGTAAATCCACATTCGAGCAACAAGGACTTGCAGCTCTTAGTAGGGAAACAACCATTACAACGCAGTCATTACAACGCACTACCTTTACAAAGCAGTCATTACATCGCAACATCCTTTACATCGCATGCCATTACAACGCAGCCATTACAACGCATGTCACTCCAACGCATGTCACTACAATGCATGTCACTACAATGCATGTCACTACAACGCATGTCACTACAACGCATGTCACTACAACGCATGCCATTACAACGCATACCATTACAACGCATAGTTTTTACCCCTACACTATCCAACATTTACCCTACTGTTGCTCTTACTGGAGTGGGAATAGTAATTTTTTACCCCTACACTATCCAACACTTACCCTACTGTTGCACTCACTGGAGTGGGAATAGTAATTTTTACCCCTACACTATCCAACACTTACCCTACTATTACCCGAAAAGTATTATGCGTTGTAATGGTATGCGTTGCAATGGAATGCTTTGTAAGTGTAGTTTCTAAAAATGAGTGTAGTGGCATGCGTTGTAAAAACATGCGTTGTAATGGCTGTTGCGATGTAAAAACCGCATTGTAAAGGCATGCGTTGTAAAAGTTTGCGTTGTAACGTAATATATACCTCTTAGTGTGCCAGCTCTTAATGTGCCGCTCAGTTAAGTAGCCTCCATTGCAGCTCTTAGTGTGTCAGCTCTTAATGTGCCGCTCAGTTAAGTAGCCTTCTATTGCAGCCTGGTTTTGTTATGGTAAATCCACAGTCGAGCAACAAGGACCTGCTGCTCTTAGTGTGCCACTCAGTTAAGTAGCCCCTTAAAACATGCCCCAGGCCTTCCATTGCAGCTTGAAGTCAGTTTTATAACCCCTGGCTACCGTTAAACTCCCCTTTTATTGCCTATAAGTCACCCCTAAATTAGGCCCTAGGTAGCCCACAGGGCAGGGTTCATTATAATTGCAAGGTTGGACATGTACTTTTACGTTTTACATGTCCTGGTAGTGAAAAACTAATAAATTCATTTTTCACTACTGTGAGGCATACCTCTTCTAAAGAATAGCATTGGGGTGCCTTATTACATTTAATAAATGTTAACTTTTGATTGGGAACAATTAGACTTTTCATGTTTTGTGTCTGATAAATTTGTTAGACCTGTCAGCCTTTGGGTGGTCTCCCCTAAGTTTTGCCCTCTCGCCTCCCACTTTAGACTATACCTTTTTGTTGGACTTAGGACTCTGGGCACCTTACCACTGCTAATCGGTGCTAAGGTGCAGGTGCTCGCCCCTAAAACATGGTGACATTGGCAAACCTGCTTCAGGCCTCTGCCATTGCAGTGAGGCCTACCCCTCCATAGGCTAGCATTAGGAATTCCCTTATATCCCTTTAAGTGATAACTCCTGCATAGGAAGGAGTAGATATATCATGTTTGGTATGGTTGGAATGGTCATGAGAAATCCCCCTGTTGGTGTTTTGGGTTTTGACCTTAGTGTTGCAGAAATGCCACCTTTGGAAAGTGGACGTGTATCTGTCCTTCCCTATGTCATGTCTCTTAGGTTTGTTCCATCATGTATATACCAATTGCATAGATTGTGTCCCATCCACTCGACATAACAGTCTTACATAGGTGACCTTGTACCCAGTAGCTTCCGTCTGTCTCTCCGACAACAGGCTCTTGGTACCATATCTTAATCCCTGTACCTGACGTACACAAAACATGTCCCAAGGCAAGGTAGATTTATTCTGTACAAGGGTCACCACTTTTTTTTCATTCATGGCCAACATCCAGCTGCATATGCTCATGTTTGTTTAGAAAAGGATTAGCAGGAGATTAGCGAATGTTTTCAAAACATATCTATTCTAGAAAAACCCCAGAGTGACCACTTTAGTATAAATGACTCTCACTCCCCCTTACCAAGACAGAGGAGAAATTCCTTCCAGGCTGGACCGAGACTCTGCAGGCTGAGCCTTCGACAAGCAGAGATTCGACATCCCTTGCGGGGTGCCATACTCAACGCAGAGACAGGGTCCTTCATTCAGAACCATCAGGTGAGGGGTTAGCACTTCTCCGGGGAATTCTTGGCTCCATTAGGCTACATTAGGTTCCATTAGAACATATCCTAGCACTTACACGTACATGCTTCACCTACACCTCTAGGCTAGGCGCGGTTAGGTAGGCTACGCATCGTAGGAGTACGCCAACGCTATTGTTTTATGTAGTATGCTTTTATTCATCTTATTAGCACTATGGTGGAAATGTATCTACTTTTTACAATATTGGTACTAGCGATTACATTTGTCTGCTCCTGTCTTTTGATTGTTTCAGCTAATATGTTTCATAGTAGACTGACGCTTGACCAATAAATAATTATTGAAACCATACCAATCGTCATTATATGTATTCTGAGAAAAGCAAGCACGAGTGACAGAGCGAAAGATACTGTATTGTTTCCACGATACCTGAGGAATCAGGGTTGTCATGTTCAGTGGTTGCCAGAAACTACCTACCACACCGTATAGTACAGGGGGTGGTAGTGCCACTGTAGAGCTAGGAGGTCTAACGGCTAACTCATCCTGTGGGGGTGTCCAGAGTCTGTCTTCACACCAAGCCCTCAGTTTAGGTCATCCAAAATGCACAGGTCTTGGGGGGTGCTAGGAACTACACAACACCTAAACTCTGTGTACCTGCTGCCTACCCCAATCCATGTAGTGCCCAGGGTAGCAGCCCCACACTTGCATACTCCCTAGACTCCCTCAAACACAGGAAGGGCTGCCACATATACATACTGATGGCATTCTTGGGCTGAGAGGATGGAGTACTGATTCGCACTTACATCTGAATAGGCTGATCCGGCCACCCCACAATAGGCTTAACGGCTCTGCTTTGTCAGTGCAGGCAGCCATGAGCCAGGTCAGGTGAGACAGGAAACCCCATAATTTCAAAGACCTCTCTAGATGTTTCTGCCCCCTTCTAGTAACTGAGCATCATGGTATCAAATTGGGCCCTGGCCCCACATCTGCGTGACACTAGTGGACCTGCACGAAGCTGGAGTAAAGGATGCTGCGTGGGAAGGATTGTCTCTATGCTGTGTCTGACTGCTCCCAGGATCTGCTGTCCTGCTTTGTTGAGCCGCCCTCCTGCCTGCTGACCTCTGCCCTGAAACCAAGGCACCAAGAACTGCTTCCAGAGTGACGCTCGGGGGCTTGTCAACTGCCCGGTTCACCCTACCGGGCTTCAAAGCCCCACCAGCCTCGCCGGTCCTGACTGCGACATCAGCTTTCATGCTGTCCAGGTGCCAAGGGCCTAGTGAGCTGTGGATCACCTCAAGACCGTGCCCTTGCCCTGTGACAGCATCGACTGCCAACCGGGAACGGGGTGCCTCCCTTCACGGGGTTGTTAGGATTACACTGCAGCGGAGTACTTGGGCCATGGACATCCCGCCCGACACCGATGGGGCACAGAGGACTTGGGCTCCTACCAGCGCCAATTTGCCAGCTGATCGCCTCTTTTCCCATTGTGTGTGTGCATGGACAGCCACGGTAACACCCGTCCCATGACTGTCTATCTCAGAAGTTCTCCAGATTCCCTAACCGCCAGGCTAACTTCCACGAACCCTCAGCTGCAGTGGTGTGATTTGTTGCCGTCTTGGACACGACCGGTCTCCCACGTTGTGGTGCGATGCGTCTCACTGCCGGAAGGTGCCCCCCCACTTAGTTACAGCTACAATATTGCCCCAGCAGACTCAGTCTCACTTGCGGAAAGTGCAGAGGATTCTAAAATCACCGTAATGCTCCTGAAGGGAGCCCAATCCATTCAGCACTGTCTGCCTATAACCTCGTAAATGAACTCATATCCTGATTCTTATTAAGATGAGCTTTATTGTATTGCCTTATTTTACGTGCATATAAATCGCCCATATTTTTCTACCACTGTGTGAAGTCTATTTGTTGTGGTGTCCTCTGTGACTTGCTCTCTGGGTGTACACAAATACTTTACCAATAGCCTCTTCAAGTTAAGCATGTCTGCTCTGCGCCAAGCTACCAGAGGGTGGGTACAGGATTCCCTAGGGGGATTGGGAACTTACCCTGAATAGAGTGGTGGTCCCTGATTGGACACGGGTGCATACCCCTGCCAATCAGAGCCCTCATTTCTAACAAAATTATTTAATTAAAAATCCTCTTTAATGGTAAAGTCAGATTTTAAGTTACAATTTTTAAAATGCCACTTCTAGAAACATGGCATATTTTTTGCAGTATTTGATGCCTGCAGCCTGCTCCAGGGCCGCGTGACTGAGTGTAGTTGGCAGCTGGACTTTGTTTATTCCTTCCAGATAGCCACCCAATAGAGGGATTAGGTGTGCCTGGATGGGCCACAAATTGGCTTGATGGGGACGGACCTGGGCACAGACTCACTTGCAACTGAACAGACTGTGCCCTGCCTTCACACAAATTACTTGCCATCACTGCATTGTTCATGCAGCCAGTTTGGCGCCCGGACAGGAGAGGCAGAGAATTCAAGGACTTCAAAAGGGAATTCTCCAGAACCTTTTCCTACTTCAAAGTGGGTACCAGATATAAATATTGAACCCTCAGACCCAACTCTTCAGTACACCTCTGGACCTGTGGAAAGCTCAAAAGGACTGTGATGCTGCTCTGCGAGAAGGACTGCTACTCTGTTGCCTGGCTGCCTTGGTGCCTGTTGCCTGGCTGCCTGAGAGAATGTCTGGGTCTGCATCTTGAATGCAGGACCACTATTGTGACTCCAAGGGGTAGTTGGCTGACCTCCTAATCATAGCCTCAGGGACAGAAATCACCTTCAAACTGGACCTAGACTCTGCTTGCTGTGAGATCTGCCCACCAAGTGGTGGCATACCTGTCCTGGTCCCTTGGGAGTGGACTTGAAGGTATTCTAACCGCACAGTTGTGGTCCCCATCAAAACCGACACAAAGCTTCACGAAGCACCACAAATCCTCATCATACCCCTGCTAGCCTCATTGGAATCAGTGCAGAGTGACACAAAGCCCTGCAAAGCATGGCTGCCCGGCTTCATCCGAAACAACTTCTGATAATGTGAAGCCTCGCAAAACAAAGCCATGCAGAATGCACACCAGGATTTAAAGTATAATATTCAGTGGGGTTAAAGGGGTCCCTGTAACCGGCCCACGCTCCATCGTGGTCAACCAGTAACCACATTTTTAACACCGTCTATTCTTGAATCCACATATATCAAGTAATGATTCACACCTTTTGAGGATTTGTTCATGTTTCTTTATCATGAATAAATGCATGTTTGTAAATTAATTCAATATCCGTAGTCACTGTGTGTGGGACCTGCCCCATTTGCAGGGTTATCCCCCAACTTTTGCCTTCCTCCAGTGTTTTTCTGACTTCATTTTTGCTGGGTTTAGGACTGCTGACCAGTGCTAAAGTGCAAGTGCTCCCTGTGTAAAATTGTATCTGTAATTGGTTATCCGTGATTGGCATGTTTGAATACTGGTTAGTCCCTATTAAAGTGCACTGAGTTCAATGCTACCAGTGGGCCTGCAGCACTGATTGTGCCACCAACATGAGTAGGCTTGCAACCTTGTCTCAGACCTGCCACTGCAGTTTCTTTGTGTGCCATTTAGAACTGCCATGTCGACCTGGCAAGTGTACCCACTTACCAGAACCCAAACATTCCCTTTTACTACATGTAAGACACCCCTAAGGTAGGCCTGATGTAGCCCAATGAGCAGGGTGCAGTGTAGAGGAAAGGTAGGACATGGACTGTGGTGTTTTACATGTCCTGATAGTGAAATACCACTAATTTCTTTTTTCCCAATTGCAAGGACTATCTCTCACATAGGTTACCATTGTAGCTGCCTTCTAACCTCTTACAAGTGTAACTTCCCATTGGGAATAGATAAAGATTTGTAGTTTGGGGTCCCTGAACTAACAAGTTAAAAATACATCTTTTAGTGAAATTGGTTTTTATATTGCTTGTTTGAAAATGGCACTTTTAGAAAGGGGGCATTTTCTTGCTTTACAATTCTGCGACTCTTCCTGTCTGTGGAATCCACGTCTGAGGAAGGATGAAAGTTGGGCTGTTTGTGCATTCACTAGAAACAGTCACACAAAGGGAGTTGCGATGTGCCCTGCATATGCTGATGGCCCATCACCAGGCTGATAGGTCTTCCTGAGCTAGAGTGATGGAAGGAGTTGTCACTGACAAGTGAATAGGGCTGTGCCTGTCCTCACACAAAGAATTTGCCGCCCCCTGTAGTGTGTCTGGAGGCAGGTCAGAGTAAGGCAGGTCCTGTGAACTACAAAGACTTTCCTTTAAAGTTTGCCTACTTCAAAGGTAGAAACTGGTATAAGTACTGGAGCTGACACACCATAACTTCAGAACACTTCTGGACTAAGAGGACATTCGTCCAGGAAGAAGAGCTGGATGCCGTAGGAGGAACTGACATTCTGTAGGGTGTTTTTGTCCTGGGAGTGAAAGGACTGGACTTTGTTTTTTACATCCTGCTTTCCAAGGTTCTCCAAAGGCTTATGCATACTTGCCTCCTGTTAAGAAGTCTCAGGGCCATCAAAGACTTCATTTGCAGCCCCTGAAATAGTCTGCTGGGAGTTCTGACTTGACAAGGGGTGCCAATTCAGGTTTTGGGCAATTTGGAGGTGGTTTGGCTGCTAAGAACCCATAAAATCCATGCATTGACTCTCAACAGCTGTTTTTCCAACGCAGCACCGCCGTGCAGTTTGAAATCCAGTGCATCATCGAAGTGCGGCCAAAGAATCAATGCAGTGCCTACTTGCGGCTGAAGGATTGCTGCAACCCGAGTCCCGAGCACTGTGTAATCGACTTTCATGGTGCACGCTTTGACTCCCACCAGGGCCCTGCTGTGTGGCTGAAGAAATCAGTTCATCACCTGCTTCGGGCTGTTATATCAATGCACTGCCTGCTCCTCCACATCAACACAGCGTGTCTGGATTTTCAATGCATCGTACCTATGAGCCAAGTTCTTCATCGATGTGGCCCAGCAGTAAGGAACCAAGGCAGTGTATCCAGAGTTCGACACATCACCTCCCCTGAAAGTAAGGAACCAATGCATCACCTCCCCTGTGCTGCAATTAGAAACTGATGCATCACCTCCCCTGGCAGTAAGGAACTGATGCATCACCTCCCCTGGTAGTAATGAAGCAATGCAACACTTTGCTTTTACGGCACTTCACCTCCCCTGCGCCTGTTTTCGGCTTTGATTTGAGCCCATGCCAGGTATTTTGTGCTGAAAAAGACTCATCCATAGTTTCCTATGGACTGAAATTTTTGAACCTTTTAAATGTGATATCTTTACTTATATATGCAGGATTTTTGGTGTTTTATTCCGATAAATATTGGTTGTTTTTATAAACTGGTGTGGTGTCCTTTCGTAGTGTTTTCACTGTTACTGTGTTTGTATGTAGAAATGCTTTACACATTGCCTCTGATATAAGTCTGACTGCTCGAGCCAAACTACCAAGGGGGTGAGCAGGGGTTATCTGAGCTGTATAATCACCCTACCCTGACTAGAGTGAGGGTCTCTACTTGGACAGGGTGCAAACCACTGTCTAACACTGTGTTTCTTAACACCCCAGTCCCCTGTGGATTTCGGCTCAAGCTCGAGGCCTCTTTTGCACTGTTAGTATTTCAACTTTAACCAAAGAAAACAACTAGTTGTGAAACTTATTTATCTTCCATGTATTGCAAAAGAGTTGATGTTCAGTAATTGTATTTCTAAACAAGGCAGGATTTGTGTGAATCTTTATGCGCTGCTTTAGTATTACAAGCTCCAACATGAATGTACCATGTAAACAATCACATAAATATGTTGACGAGAATCGTAACTCATGGTATAAATAATTCGCCAAGCTAGATTTAATAAGTCAAATAGGAGGTAGAATCCAAGTGCTACAAAATACCAATTTGTGCAATCATTCCTATATTGTGTGTTATTCGCGCAATTTATCATGAATGTGAATGATTAACAAATCCATGCCCATGAACTACAAAGTGTGTCTTCATAAGATACTAAACGTGCCAAACTGCTGTTGTGTGTCATAACACTATAAGATAAAGCAAACTCAAGGAGATGATGGACGGAGCGATGAAACTTTTCAGACACTCACCCCCAGATCTGGGTTGAATGCATCATCATTCTTTAGCTCACTTCGCCACCCCAGTTAAGACACAGCTATATGCAAATCAGTCTTGACCCTGTGCCTCATGGGAACAGTCCAGACCGAACTGCCAAGACATGTCTCCCCTGGACCGGAAACAAGCATCCTGGGACCGGTTTCGGGGTAACACCCTTCATTAGCCAGGCTAGCTTGAATCCAGTGATAAAGTTCTATGTATGGGCAGTATACTACAGAACACTTGCTTTTTGAGAGCTGCTTTTCCTCAATCGTTTATTGCTCCATTATAGTTGTTTAATACCCAAAGTTAGATTATCCTTCTGCCAGTCAGTGCCTAAATTGAGCCAGTGGTTGCCGGTGTGGGGCACTAGCACTTATTTTTGAGGACCAGCACTTATTTTTCCGCATCTGTTGTTTCAAGATGGCAAAGCAGGGAAAAAAGGGGAAAGATAGAGAAAGAGAAAAATGAGAACAACATCACAAAGGGAGAAAGCAGGATAGGCAAGAGTGAAATAAATGGGCAGGTATATGTGTGTCAGTGGAGTTAAGGTGCATCATGAGTTTTGAGACTACCAACTTTGGTATTTCACGCACCAACTTTTAATTGCACGGCCCAGGCTTCTCATAAAAGTTGCATGTACCAGCACTCAGTAATTTACAAATTATGCGCTGCTACTAGTGCTCTCCTAAGGCTTTTCTGTGCATCACCATGTATCATCATCATGCAGCTGAAGTAAACGCCAATTGTGTTCGGTAGTCATACTTAATTACCCTGACTGAGCACCCATGTCTTATCATCTGTGTATGTTTATGTAAGCATACTTGCTAAGCAATTAGAAAACCAAAGCTTTTCTTCATCCTATAGTGATTTTGCCGACTGTAAGTCATGTCTGTTTCATCTACCAACATACACTTCATGCTTCTTTATCTCACTTTTGCAGGTTCCATTCAATTTCTGCTTTCTCTCTTTCTCACTATTTCCTGTCTTTCTCTTCCTTCCTTGGGTTTTCACCTTTCTCTCTCGGCCAAAGCCCAATTAAAAATATTTTCCCTTTCACCAAAAAGAGAGTCGCTTTATGCCCCACCTCGTGCCACAGACTTAAATTAAGCACAGATGAGCACATTTCAGTGTTCGTTTGACAAAGGATCACATTTAGGACATTGACATATTACACAGAAACTACATGGTGATTTGGAAGGTTTTGGACAGTAATCTTTAGGACCCCACAGACCTTGATCCAGGCCCATGCTTCTGCTTACCTTGTCTTAATGGCAAAATGTGGAGTGGCTATGTCAGAATCCTGTTTCTGTCAGCAATTCTCCAGGATGAGTGACACAACCTGCATATGAAAGGTGGCACTTTTCACTGCTTAAGCAGGTAGAAGTGGATAGTTGATGAGGTAGATTATTCCACTGTATGGCAATATATTCGAAAACAACCTCACAAAATAACTGGAGCTAAACTGGGGTGTCACATGGCATAGAGGAAGGCCTATCATTGAATTATCCTAATACTTGAAATAGAAAAGGGACTGCAGTTTTTTTTTATTTAAAGATTTATAAAGCGCCCAGCTACCCAACAGGGTGTCCCGGCGCTGACAGCGGAACAAGCAAGATAGAAGCTCAGTTGGCATTAGGCCTGGCTAAAAAGAAAAGTCTTGAGCTTTTTACGGAAGGCAAAGAGGGATTGACAATTCCTGAGTTCTAGCGGAAGAGAGTTCCACAATTTTGGTCCCAGGAAGGAAAACGAACGGCCACCCATACGGGCCAGCCGTACTCTAGGGACTGAGAAAAGGAAACGATTGGCAGATCTTAGATTGCGAGAAGGTCGATAGGGCTTGACAAGATTGATTATGTATGCGGGGGCCAGGCCGTGCTGAGCTCCAAACATGTAGCAGAGAGCCTTAAATTCGATACGCTTGCCAACCCTGAGCCAGTGGAGTTGATAGAGCAAAGGGGAGACAGAGGCGTGGCGAGGCAACCTAAAAAGTAGGCGGGCAGCTGCATTCTGAATGAGCTGGAGACGGCGTACAGAGGTCTTGTCCGCACCCAGATACAATACATTGCCATAATCAAGTCTGGAGATCACCAAAGCCTGCAGGACAGTCCTGTGAGCAGCAGGTGGAATTAGCCAGAGAATTTTCTTTAACCACTTGAGGACCGCAAAGCAGGCCGAGGTGACTCCCGAGACCTGAGCAGCAAGAGAGAGCTTGCCATCGATGGAAAATCCCAGGTTCTTAACCTTAGGAACCGGGGTGGGTAAAGGTCCCAGAGATACAGGCCAGTGGTTGGCTCTCCAAAGCTCAAGATTGTTCCCCAGGATGTTCACCTCCGTTTTAGAACCATTCAGCCTTAAAGCATTGCTGGACATCCACAAGGAGATGTTACGCAGACCAAGTTTAAGTGAAGAAGGATCTTGATGTTGAGCAGATGATAAAGAAAAAATAATCTGCGTATCGTCAGTGTATGAAAAGATGGTCAACCCAGATTTTGCAGCAATGTCTGCCAAAGGGCGAAGGTAAAGATTAAAAAGCAGAGGACTCAGGATCAAACCATGCGGAACTTCAGATGTCAAGGCAACGTGGTTAGATTTCGCGGTGTGAGAAAAGACTTGAAAGGAGCGATCCTCCAAAATAAAGATCAGCCACTGGAAGGCTACACCTACAATACCAGAGCTTACGAGGCGTTCCACCAGAATGGAATGGGAGACAGTATCAAAAGCAGCGCTCAAATCCAAAAGGATGAGCGCTGCTGTGCCCCAAAATCAAGCTGCAGCCTAAGGTCCCCCGTGACCCCCAACAAAGCTGATTCGGTACTGTGACCAGGACGAAAGCTAGACTGAGACGGATGAAATAGCTTATGTTTCATCACATGTGCAGAGAGTTGAGAGTTAATGTGCTTTTCCAATTTTTTGGAAAAGGTGGAGAGAAGAGATGTAGGCCTGTAGTTAGACCAGCAGTGGGGATCTAAACCAGTCTTTTTCAACAGTGGAAGCACCAGAGTGTGCTTCCAACTGCGAGGCAACTAGCCCAGATTTAGGGAGGAATTAAGAAGCTGAGCAATCACCTCAAGGGCAGGCTCATCCAGGCATCTGAGCTTGGAAGGAGGGAGAGGATCAAGTGGGGAGCCAGACTTGATGTTTCCAAGTAGATTTCTCAAAGGAATTAAATCAATTGGGAGCCAAGCCTTAACTTGACAAGATTCATCAGATGCAAAATCAGGGGGAACAGTCCCTGGTCAGAAAGTTGAGTAGTGGGAAAGATGAAGTTGTCATGAGAAGAGGAATCTAACTCAAGCTCACGATGAATAGACACAACTTTATTATGAAAAAACTGCGCGAGTTCATCGCAATGGTGTAATGGAAGGGAGGGGGATGGCAAGAACGTATTGGATGCAGAAAGTTCTGACACAACTTTAAATAGGGTTTTCTGACGATTTTGGGTGGACGTAATTTTATCGGTATAGAAGGAGGCACAAGCAGATCTGCAAAGAGCATGATATTTTTTTGGGGCCTCCAGATAAGTAGCTTTGGCCTCTGGCGCGTAATGCTTTCTCCACAGTCTCTCCAAAACTTTACATTGTTTTTTTCCAGCTCTAAGGGAGTCAGTAAACCATGGAGCGGGGGGAAGCACTCTAGATTGGGATTTAGTAGAAAGGGGAAGAATGGAATGGATAGCCGCAGACAACCAGTGATTCACAAGTAGCAGGTCTGAGTCCAGTTGAGATTAAATGGAAGGAACAGTCTGCCGAAGTAGATCATTAAGTGCCTTCCTATAGAGACCAGTTCCGAGCTTTCTTTGGCAAGGCAGGAGGGCGAGGCGAATGAGCCAAGGAGAAATCAATAAAGAAAGGAATGGCAAGGTGATCAGACCAGCCTAGCAGGATAGGAGGAGCAGTGGACACAGTGGGAAGATTCGAAAAGATAGGGTCCAATAGATGACCTGCTACATGGGTAGGTGAGGAATTGATGAGTGAAAGATTCAGGGTCAACAGATTGTCCAAAAGAGTTCGAGCAGATTTATTACTAGAATCATCAAAATGAAAATTCAAGTCCCCAAGCACAGAAAAATTTGCAGCACGAAGAACAAGAGGGGCAAGTTATTCGGTCAACAGGGAACCCCAGTTGTTAGACAGGCCAGAGGGACGGTAAATGAGGGCACCAGAAAAGGTAAGATTAGGGGAGAATGGGATAGAGAAAAGTAGGGCTTCACAGTTGGGAATCGTGAGCGCCTCAATTTTGCAGTTATAGATTTTTTTTTAAATGATGGCAATTCCTCCACCAGTTTTCAGTGGTCTATTTATACCTAATAGAGCAAAATTCTGTGGTAGTGCCGCAATCACATCTGGTATGGACCCGTCGTGGAGTCAGGTCTCGGTTTAAAAAACCACATCCGGATCCATGTCAACTATGATGTGAAATAGGTGCAACTGGTGTTTGGGAAGGGAGCGACAATTGAGACCAAAACAGCGGAAAACCTTAGATGAATGTGAGCCAGAATTGTCAACTCTGGAAAGGTGGGAAGTCTCTCCTCCGAAAGAAGGGTGGGGGCTAGGCCGGGAATAAGTGGGAAAGATATTATCAAATAAACAGTGAGAGCAGAACCTGACGCTGGCATCAGGGGCAAGAACCTGACAAACATCATTAGGGGTGGGCTTAAAACTCCTAAGATCTTGAGAGGAGTAAGTGAGTCGAGGCTACAAGCAAAAACGAGCAGGGGTTCTGGCCCCTAGCCCCGGCCAGACGCGGACAGGCACAGACGGGCTTGCCTTAGGCGTGCCCGCCACGGCATGGGTTTAAATAGGAAAAACCCAGAAATGCCGTGAGACACGAGCCTGGCTGGTTCGGGAAGGCCCTCTGTCCAATCGGCACACAGCCGCGGCGGAACGGGGCGGAACCAGGAAGGAAGAGAAATTCCCCAGCGTGAGGAGGTGAGAGCCCCTCAAGTAAAAATACAAAAGTAAACGGTAATTAGCCACCAGTTAAAAAGTTCAAAAGCGAACGTCATAAAATCAAACACTGGGATAGCGTACAGCAACAGCGCAACTGACCTCACTCATGTTATTGGATGCAAAATCCTTTAGGCAAAATACAGGAACTAAGAAGCTGCTTGGTTGGTATCCAGAGTTCTAGACTGACCAGTAGAATGTTTCAAATGCGCTTTTCTTACATAATTGAAAATATTTAGCAATCATATTTTATAGAACACAAAGAGAAAAATGAATAGCTATTTTGTGGCTAACAGTCTTGAAAAGTAAAAGTGTTTTTGAGGCATGCAAAATACATATGGAATTGTGGCAGAAGTTATACAGAAAGAGTTTGCGAGAAACATATATTTATGGGACTGGTCTCAGAATGAAAGAGAGGGAGGGTTATTTATTTATAAAGCATGAAAAGCAAGTGTGGATGAAACTTTTTCTAGCCGACGCGTCAAGAATTCTATTAAAGACACGGAGGCGAGGATTATGCGTCTCATTTCTTTACTACTAATTTCAGCAGCCAATCTCAATAAAGTACAACACAAACTACATTATCCATGTTTCCCTGTACCTCCCATGTCACATGCTCCAATCATATATGAGCTACCCATATAACTGTAGAAGTCACCATTTTGTGTCCTCTTTCTTTGTTAGATAAGTCCATAAGAACAGAGGGCCTCATTTATGAAAAGTGACGCATCGCTGCGTGAAAACAGCGATGCGTCACTTTTCATTGCACCCTCCTTGCGACATGCTGGATGCGTCATATTTACAGTATGACGCATCATGGCGCAAGGAGTTACAGATACGTCAGTATTTCTGACGTTACTGTAGGCGCAAAAATGACGCATTGCTGGAGTGTGTCACAAAAGTGACGCAACTCCAGCAATGGGTCATTACACATGGGCAAGTCCCATGTTAAGTTTGCCTGCGTCAGTCTTACGCCTGCCATGAGGCAGGCGTAAGATATTGATGCATTTGCATCCAAGAAGTGGCGCAGTGAAATCTTATAGATTTCACTGCGTCACTTCTACGACCCTTTCTTGCATCAGAACCCCCCCCTGCATACATTATACCTGGCGCAGGTATAATGTGGCGCAGGGGTTTACAAAGTGATGCATCTACCTAGATGCGTCACTTTGTAAATATGGTGCAACAAGGCGCATTTTTACACTGCTGGTGCGTAACAAAAAGTGATGCACCGGCGGTGCAAAAGTGATGCAAGGGCTCATAAATAAGCCCCAGAGTATTCCAAAGGGAAACAGGGTAAAAGTCACCAAAGATTCATACAGCCCAAACGTGGACTTAAAACTTCCACTTGATCCAATCACCAACCACAGCCCGCGACTTAACTCTGCAATGGGATTAAAATTGCAGCGAGTCAACACGCCATATATAACTCCTCTCAAGGGAAAGAATTCCAAAGCAGAGTGCACCTCACAGCTGTTCTGGTCATTTGCTGAAATAGAGAGAGATCCCCAAAGTAAAATCTGGCATCATAAATATAAAGCATAGACTTTTGCCAAAAATCATCGGGTGGGAGAAATAAGACAGAAACAACTCCATTTTTTATCAACATTAGTTATAACAATACACTTTTAACAACTGAATTATAGCTTCAAAGTCAATTGCATCTAAAGTGTGGGATAATCCTCGCCTTCGTGTACTTAATAGAATTGGAAATTCTTGATGCGTCAGATAGAAACATTTTCATTCTAAGTCAGGACCGGAGGCTCCGATTATGCTAGTTTAAAGTCGTGTTACCACCACAGATGCCACATCTACAATAGGTTTATAATAGTATTTCTTATATGTAGACTCAGAGATCCAGTTTAACGCACTCATGATGTCTTCTACACGAGAGTCGAGAGCATACGATTTGGATGCCATGGCTCCTCTGGCAGAATGCGCCACAAAAGACAGAAATGTTGACGCCTGCTTCTGCCAGTAGTCATTTTATCCACCTGGCTAAGGTTGCTGCAGACACTGGTTTGTAGAGTTTTTGTAAGGCAATGAGTAGTTGTCCTCCAGCCTCCTATCTCATATCACAAGTAGCAATTTCATAATCCTATAAGCATTGCACCACACATAATTTACTACTGTTTGGTAAACTTGAATAGGTTACTGTTAGACCTGGCATTTCTTGGCGTGATTACCCCTGACTTTTTGCCTCTACCTCCTCTATTTTTGATGCTGTGAAGGATCACGTGTTATTGGCTTAGATGCTTTTGGCCCTTTGCCACTGCTGATCAGTGTCAAAGTGCAAGTGCTCCCTGTGTAAAGTGTAAGGATAATTGGTTGTCCATGATTGGTATGTTTGCCTTACTAGTAAGGTCCCTGGTAAAGTGCACTATGTGTGCCAGGGCTAGTAATGCAAATGCTACTAGTGGGCCTGCAGCACTAATTGTGCCACCCACACCAGTAGCCTTTAAAAAGAGAACTCAGGCCTGCCACTGCAGTGCCTGCACGCAGTTTGTTAAATTGCCATGTTGTCCTGGCAAGTGCACCCACTTGCCAGGCCTTACCCTTTTATGCACATCAGACGCCCCTATGGTAGGTCCAGGGTACCCCCTGGGCAGGGTGCAGTGTATGTGGAAGGTAGGACATGTACTAAGGTGTGTACCATGTCCTAACAGTGAAATACTCTCCATTTCGTTTTTCACTGTTGCAAGGCCATCTTGCCCATAGGATAGAATGGGGAAGGCTGTGTAATATTTCTCTGGCTATAGGGTTTTTTAAAGGAAGAATGGCGCTCTGTCGTGTAAGCGTGCAGTGTATTATGATATCGAGTAAGTACGGTGTAACCAGGGAAGGGGAACACCCTATAACCCCTAGTTGTGTGTAGGAATGATCCTACACAGAGCTTCAAAACAAAGGTCCTGGGCACACGTCAAGTGATTAAATGATGAAATGAGTACATTCAATAGAGTACATTTGAAGAAATGTCCAAGTAGTCCAGTTGGAAAGATTCTTTGTCTTTAATCTTTGTTATAGCGAAAAAAAGGGGGGAACCAGCCAACACGTGTTTCGTCTTGGGGGAAATAGTCCCGCGACTTCTTCAGGGCTGTAATACGAGATGTGTAGTCTTTATAATCGCTCTGCCGGTGATAATTCAATGAAGAAAGTAAAAACTAGGTTGAGTCTTTGGGTGTAAGATGCGTAGAATAATCGAATGATATCAAGTGGTGAAGATCCTAAGTCTGCCCGTGCCGTGGGTGATGAGGAGGGTAAGTAGACCGCTCACCAGGTTAGATCTCAAGCGGGTGCGCTGAGTCTCCCGCGGCAACGGTGTCGTATTCTGTTCCAGAGAGGTAGATCTGGTCATCTGAAGCAAGAGGAGGCCAAAATGATGAAAATCGGCCGCCTGGGAGCCGACCTACGCCCCCAGAAGGTAGGCGACCTGTGACCTCCCTGGGGACCAACGACGAAGCGCGTGTGGCTCCGCCGCCAGTCCTAGATGTGCCCCCGGGGTGGGTCAGGTCCCGGGGGCTGCCCCACAAGTAGGGGAAGTCAGGGAGCGCCGTCGCGCTCCCCGTGAAATTATTCCAAAGCAGGGTGCCAGGAGCCCACCCTGGCCCCCCGAAGACACTGGTGGGGGCCCGGGACCCCCAACCCCGGGCCCCGGTGATGGTGGTGAGAAGGAGGGGGGCGTGCCATCGCGCGTTCCCCCTCACGGGCGAAGTCAAGCCGGGGAGCACTGTGGCGATCCCCGTGAAGTGGTCCAGGTGCCCGGGACCCCATCTCCAGGCCCCAACACGAGAAGAAAAGCCGGGGAGCGCCGTTGCGCTCTCCGTGAAGATGTCTGGGGGCCCGGGACCCCATCTCCGGGCCCCGAAGTGATGGCAGAGGTGGGGGAGTGCTGTCGCACACCCCGCGGCAGCGGGAAGGCGGGAGGAGTGCCGCCGCACTCCCCGAAGATTCGCCAGGCTGGGGAAAGCCTTGTGTCTGCCCGTCGGAGCGGGCAGACCAGAAGAGCAGCGCTGGCTCCCGCGGCCGCACACAAGGGTGCGGGCCGGACCGGGAGCCAGCTGGAGAGGTGCGAGGGGCCTGGGTGGGACCGGGCCCTGAAAAACAGCCGGAGCAGCTGGGGGTGGACTCCCCGAGCTGCAGGACTCACCTGGGGGTCCGGGTGGACCGGACCCTCCCACGAGGCCAGGACACGGCGTGAGGCCACCGGCAGGGCAGCGCAGCTCTCCCTAAGCAGCGGGAGAGCCGCTGCTCTAATAGGCATGGGCCAGGAGAAATGCGCCTCATAATGCCCTGCAGAGCCCAAGAAGGCCTGCAAAAGAAACTGGCTTGTTGGTGGCATGTGGTTGCCCCAGGAGGATGGGGTCACCGCCAAATGAGTGAAAAGGTGCAGGGGGAGCTGCAGCAGCAACGCAGCCTCCCCCAGCACGAAGAGGAGAAGTCCCTCCCTAAGTCTCTGAGGGACTTAGAAGAAACAACCCCTCAAGGGCTCAGCCAGCAATCAACCTTCCCTTGGGCTGGAACTTTTGTTCTACAGCTGAGGGGGTGCCTGAAGGATTGCCTCAATGTGTGGAAGGCTGTGCTGGGGATGTCTGGAGAAGGGCATCCCCTGGAGGTGAAGAGGTGCAATTGCACGAGAAGTGCTTTTACCCAGGTTATTTTTTTTAGCGGGACTGAAAGTCACATGTGTAATGTGAAGTACCTTTGTAAGGTGAATTCATAAGCAAAGTGGGGTTATGTTGCCAGACCTTCCTGCTAGGGTGTCTGGCTGTATATGCTTAATCCTGTGATTTCAACTGTGATGCCTTTTATGGGCTGTGATTGCAATGCATTACAACTGTTACCAGATATGATAAGTACCTAATTTAAAGTGATGCCCAAACATGTATTCTTGCTGGTGTGTTAGGTGAAGAACAACCCAGACTGTTAGCCCCTAAGATGTAGAGGTGTATGCTGTATGTTCAGTACTAGATGCTCAGTCAGGGTTATGTGTCACCAGGGCTGGTGTACCTATTTTTAATGCTTGTTGAGATGATGGGGTGGGGGCGCCACTGGGATGGTGCCAGTTGGCAAGGCCCTCGCTCCAGGTTGTGTCAACCCACTGCATTAGGGGGCAAGATGATGTGCATACATGGGAGTGATGGTACTAGACCCCACCACCCCTGCGGGAGGGGTGGAAATGTTATGCAATGTCACAAAGTAATTCCATCAGCTTATGTATATTTGTAAATTGGTGCATAGTATTGAGTAGTGTGTGTGTGTTTAATAAATGTACTCTTCCTTTTATAAAGCAAAGTACAGACTGGACAATCAATTATTGAGTGTTATTTCTGCGTACTGGTAAATGGCGATTACTAGCCCACACCACCTCCCTTGAGTAAGCCTTAGACTGCTTCGCAACGCTACCCTCTGAGAGTCAAGCGCTACAATGGGGTGTTTGGTTCCCAGTGAAGGATAAATGTGGCATGCTATTTGTGCAGGCCTCGCAGATACTGCCTCGTTTTCCAACAGGTATGCTAAACCGGAAGATGCTAGTTCTGATAGAAAGTTTATTACCATGCAATGTTGTGCCCCCACGGGATCAACACTCCATGTGTTGCACCAAGCACACCATCTCATCCGAGCTAAAGAATATCTTTTATGGGTGTTTTCTGGCCAGGCCTGCCTGATGAAGGATGCAGCTTGTTGCGAAATGCCTTGGGTATGCCATCTTTCCCTGAAACCATCCAAGCCATCATCTTGAGTTGACCTGCTAGATTCAATGGGTGAGGAATACCTTCCGGGTCTAGGAGGAGATCCGGCTGAACGTGGAGTAGAACTGGAGGCGTACTCGCTAGAGTTAGGGCTACTGGGAACCAAGGTTGCGCTCTAGAGTAAGGTGTCACCAGAATGATTTCTGCTCCTTGTCGTCTGATCTGTGACAGGACATGGGGAATCATTAGGAATGGGGGAAAGGCATAGCCTCTGAACTGAGCCCAGTCCTGGATAAATGCATCTGTCGCCTGGGCATCCGGATCTGGGCGCAAGCTCAAAAAATGTGTCAGTTGCCGATTGAGTCATGATGCGAACAGATCTATTTCGCACGGGCCCCACAATCTGTTCAGAGCTTGGAAAACTGAGTGATTCAGTTTCCAGTCGCTGAAATCTCGTAAGTGTCTGAAGTTCCAGCTGGCTATGGTGTTCCTCTTGCGTGGTAGCTACTCCACTGTGAGGGAGATGCAATGATCAAGGGAGAAGTGACAGAAGTCCTTGGCAATCTCTGCTAGTAGACGGGACTTCGTCCTCCCGAGGATGTTGACATAGCGGACTGCTGAGATGTTGTCCATTCTCTGTAAGATACAATAGTCCGTCTTTATCGGGGAGAGACTCTTGATAGCGAAAGAGCCCGCCAGGAGTTCCAGGCAATTTATGTGTAGCCTGAGCTCCGCCTCCGTCCACCGACCCCCTGACGACATCGTACCGCACATCACTCCCTAACCCAACCGGCTGGCATCCAATTTGATGCCTATTTCTGGCGAGGTGCCGAAAATGTCTTGACCATTCCAGGATTCCATGTGGTCCAACCACCATGTTATCTCTGTCCTGGCTTTGCCCATCAGTTGGACTTGTTCTGTGTAAGATAGAATTTTTTGATCACATCGTTAAAAACATTTAAATTCAAATACATTGAAAATACAATAATCTAAAAACACAACTCAAAAGGAGACTATAAAAAGACAATCCACTATGTCTTTAGCATGTTAATTTGGCTATGTACATAGACAGCATAGAGCATGGATCTAAATTCCCTGTCTGTAACTTGATGCTGACTCTTCCAAATTTAACACAACTTCTATTGTGGGCGTCGACGCGTTTCAGTGGCACATTCGCAATAGGACCACCTTCTTCAGGACATTAACTTTTTTCTCCTTTTATTAAAAAGTGATCATATGTCAACCTTGTATCAAACCGGTGCTACTGCACTGAGTTCTAAGTTTTTCAAATCACTGCAACTGATGGTTGAGGTTGGATAATGATTTTCATAAAATCTCTATATCTTTTTCTGCGAATCTTCAATCTGAAAGAGGTTAACTCGGGTAGTTCAATATGCCTCCAAGGTCATGAACCCTTAAGTTAGTGAATCCAAGACCTCACTCCAAAATAATTAGGTCTGTTTAAAACCGAAACTGCCCTTAATCGCGTTTCGTCTTCCAATCACGGGTATCAATGTTTTCCCGGCATTCCTAACAATAGGGTAATTTGTTCGTGGCTTTTAATTCCAACGAAACTCCATCCCCTAAAGTTTTTCTTCCGCCAGGATCCGTGCCTTAATCATTGGTGAGTACTGTATGTGTGGTATATAAACATGGCAGACTGTTGAGAGTGATTGGTTGAATATAGGTCCCATCCAAGGGGAACATTTTTTTAAATTGATAGTTACTGGGTGCTCCATCCCTTTGGACAAAAGAGCCCCCTATCCTTGATTTCAAGGTTTTTGTGTACCACCTCATTGTTGGCCCGAGGAAGTTGGGGTTGCCAGCCTTGTTGGCATGCAAACTCACACAGCTGCCCCGTGAAGGGACCTTGCCCCTGTACCAGGACCTTATTCACAAATTGCTGTACACTGCAGTCCAGTGCATCCACCAAATCAAGCTCTAGCTGGTCATCACCTTCTTCATGGTAGTTGTTTGCCTCCGCCTTATAGGGCTCCCATTGTGCCATTCTCTCCACATGCACACTCAATTTACTGGGAGCTGAGACAGTAAGGGGGGAGTGGAACTAACCCTGCAAGGCCAAGGATTGTGCCTTAATTTAAATGTGGAGGGAGCTGCCTGGGCCAAAAAACCCACTCTAGGCAAAGCCTATGCAAATGTATACAACCCTGCACACATTTGTGAGACAGGGCGTAGGGGAGCATTCACCCCTGCCACCACATACAGAGCCGGGTCACGTTATGTGTAGAAAAAGCCAGCAAACGCTCTGATCAATATCCCTGAGCGTCGCGTTCAATTTCTTCACATGCGCGTTGTGTGGTCCTTGTTCGCAAGTAAAAGAGGACTGCGCACATCAGCGAGATATGTGCTGTCCGCTCCCCGCTCCACTGAGGCAGCAAGCAGCGGCAGAGTCCGGCCGCTGTAAGTGTTCAGAAAATGAAGACGGAGTCCCAGCGCTGTAGCGCATGCAGTGGGTGATTGGTCACCTTACCACTCCTGCCCTCATAGAACCGCAACTCGTATAAAGCATGACATTCACAGCAAATAGTGGTATGAAATACCTATAATTATGGCATAACAAGCATATAGAAAAGAAACATTCTAAGCAATAGAGATATGAGATATCTATAATTACGTCAGTACAAGCATAAAGAATTAAACTGCACTTATCTGGCTGTTAAGCAGCAAAGAAAGAGGACACAAAATGGTGACTTCTACAGTTATATGGGTAGCTCATATATAATTGGAGCATGTGACATGGGAGGTACAGGAATACATGGGTAATGTAGTAAAGAAATGAGAAGCATAATCAGAGCCTCCGGTCATGACATAGAATTTGTGGCATGTAAAAACAAAATGACATAGAAAGAAAAGAGAGGTAGGCACACTCCATGATAAAATGGCTTTGGGCCAAATAAGTTCATAAGTCCAATAGATGTTACAGTGGATGCTCACAGTAAGTATGAGTGTTTTTTGACAAGGGTTCAAACACCAGCTGGGGAAATTCGATTTTTCTATTTTTTTCTATTTTTCTTCTATTTTACCCAAATGAAAGATGCCCTATTGTAAATCACCCCTAGCAGTGTTTGGGAGATTTGTGGCCTTTTTAGTCAAGCCAGTGCATGTCAGACATTGGTGAAATACTGTGGCACGTGGAAGGGGGCAAGGTTTGCTATGAAAGAAATCCCTTAATTTGTGGAATGAGATTTTGGGAATGGTTGTGTAAGAAAAAGAAATGCATGGGGCAAGTGCCAGAGTGAAAGAAAGGAAGGGCTCTTTGTTTATAAATCATGAAAACCAAGTGTAGATTTGTGGCATGTAAAAGCAAACAGTCATGGAAATAGAAGGAGGACAGTACCCTTATTTCATGACACACAAGCTTTGGACAAAATTTATGAATGCAGGATAAATGGTCCAGTGGTAGTTCATAAGAGTGTTAAGTAACTTATGACAAGAGTTCAAACCCTGGTTGTGGAAATTTGATTTTTATATTCTTTTCTATTTTTTTTCTATCTTACTCAAATGAAAGATGCCCTTTTGTAGATCACCCCTTAGCAGTGTCTGGGAGATTTGTGGCCTTTTTAGTCAAGCCAGTGCATGTCAGACATTTGTGACATGCTGTGGCATGTGGAAGGGGGCAAGGTTTGCTATGAAAGAAATCCCTTGTTTTGTGGAATGAGACTTTGGGGATGGTTGTGTAAGAAAAAGAAATGCATGGGGCAAGTCCCAAAGTGCAAGAAAAGAAGGGCTATTTGTTTATAAATCTCGAAAATCAAATGTAGATATGTGGCATGTAAAAGCAAAACATGGAAATAGACACAGGACCATACACTCTTTCCATGACACAAAAGGCCTTAAGCAGCAGATAATTCCAGTAATACAGATGGTATAGTGGAAGCTCACATGAGTTAGGAGTGCATTTTTGACCAGGGTTCCAACCCCAGCTGGGGAAAATCGATTTTTATATTCTTTTCCATTTTTTTTCTAATTTAAACAAATGAAAGCTGTCCCTTTGTAAATCACCCCCTAGCAGTGTATGGGAGATTTGGGGCCTCTTTAGTCAAGCCAATGCATGTCAGACATTGGTGATATGCTGTGGCATGTGGAAAGGGGGCAAGGTTTGCTATGAAAAAAATCCCTTATTTAGTGGTGGAATGAGAATTTGGGGATGATTGTGTAAGAAAGTAATGCATGGGGCAAGTGGCAGAGTGAAAGAAAGGAAGGGCTATTTGTATATAAAGCATGGAAATCAAGAGTGGATGTGTCATGTAAAAGCAAAACAGCATGGAAATAAAAGTAGGACAGCACCCTTTTGCTATGACAAAAATACTTTTGGGGAAGGATTTTAAAAGCAGAGCACATGGTATAGTGGTAGATAACAGCACCTATGTGTACCTTTTGACAAGGGTTCAAACCCCACCTGGGGAATTTTTTTAAAATATATTTTTTTATTATTATTATTTATTTTAGTAGAGTGAAAGATAGCCCTCTGGAAATCGTTAACTGACATTATCTCCAGTTAATCATGAAAGCGAATGTAAAAAATCTGTGGCACATGTCACATGAGCTGTGGCATATGCCACATGACAGAGTGACACGTGTCACATGCCAGGAATGGGCTCCAACCCTTACTGCGCTGGGGAAGACTCGGCAGACGCTCGATGCCGTCATATCAGGCAGGAGTGAAAACAGACTGCCGGTATCAGTAGAAACTCATAAATTCAGACTAAATCGCTTCAAAAAGGCATATGGTTTTAATGAAGCTGGAAGGGAAATGTAAATTCACGAGTTTAAACTCAAAGTGAAAACACTATAATGTGCGATGGATCTACGGGCAATTATTGGTCACGCTCGAGCCAGATTCACGATAATTAGTGAAAAAAGGCTGGATTACCATTCGGAAGGATCCCGGGGCCAACATGGAATAACGGGGTCCTACAGTGAATGTAGGATGGGCCGACAGGAGCACTTCTCGTCACATAGTCACTTATGATGGTAAAAGCAAATGAACAGACAAACTGCCTATTTACATTCTACGGAACGGTTTCAAAGAGATGCGGTTATTACATACGATCATGTCCATACAAAATGTGGCAAAAAATGCATATATACAAATATACATGGTGTATGTAAGCTCTCCTGGAATGGTAAAGAAAGTAAGTATATGTACACATAGGCAGAGTATGGCTTCAAGGGAGAGATAAGGTGAGCATTTAGGATGGTGTAGAGACTACATTGTGCTAGGGTTGCCCAGTTAAGACAAGAGACAAATTGTTCAATATAAACATCAAGTAGACTCTGAGTTGTAGTTGCATATTGCACAGGTTACTAGTAGAGGTAAAGGGACATTATCACAAGCGAACTAGGTAACTAGAATAATGGATTTTGATGTTAGTTGGGCAAAAGGACTCAATCAGGGGCAAGGCAGGCCAGCTGCACATTGCTGGCATCCAATTCATTTAAACCATTCTGTATTGAATCCAAGAGGTACATCCATTTGCACTCTCTCACATTTAGGATAGGTTCAATATTGCCACCTCTAACTCCAAGGGTAGCTTTCTCCAGTACTAGCCACTTGATATCTTCTGGCTGGTGTTGTGCTTCTTTAAAATGTTCCACAAGGGGGGCACCTTGAACTTCGCAGCGTATCCTGCTACAATGTTGTAAAATGCGAGCTTTTATCTTCTGTTGGGTTTGTCCTACATATATCTGATCGCATGGACAGATGATCGCATAGATCACATTGGATGTGTTGCAGTTACTGAAGAACTTGAGATCGATTTTATGTTGCTTGTAAGTAAACTGTTTTGTCTGGACAGTCAGTTTGCAGGCCTTACAATGGCCACATTTGTAGTGACCCAGTGTGGGTGGTAGGTTCCATAATGACTGGATGGATGGTTCCTCTGGTGAATCAAGGAGTGAACGTACAACATGGTCTTTCACACTCTTAGCCTTTTTAAAGGAATGCATTGGCAATTCATGCTGTTCTAGGTCATCAAATATCAGGCCCCAATGATGGTTTATGACCTTCTTAATTGCATTACTTTGAGTAGAGAAGGTGGTGACACAGATCATCCTCTGTATGGAGTCACATTCTCTTTCTCTGGGGGTTAGTAATGTCTCTCTAGGGCTGAACCATGCTCTCTTCCGAGCTTTCTTCACCAGACTTTTGGGGTATCCCCGCTGTACAAGGCGATCACTCAATACCTCCGATTCGAACATGAAGTCTTCTTTCTTGGAACAATTCCTGCGGATGCGCAGAAACTGTCCGAAGGGAAAGTTGTCACGGAGACCTCGTGGGTGATGGCTGTTATATTGGAGCAATGAATTGCGTTCCGTTGGCTTCCGATATAGTGTTGTATATAGTAGATTATTTTCATTACTGATGGTGATGTCAAGGAAATCAATCTTCTGCGAATCATAGTGCATGGTGAACTGTATGTCTTCACTTTGCTGGTTCAACCATGTATGGAAGTTACCCAACTCTGTAGTATCCCCGGTCCAGATCATCAAGACGTCGACTATATACCGTCTCCACAGGGACACTTGGGTGTTGAACGGATTGGCGGTACCAAATACATAAGAGTTTTCAAAATAATCCATGTAGATAATGGCTAAGTCAGGCGCAAAGGCAGCCCCCATTGCTACGCCTTTAGTCTGTAGGTAGTAGCTGCCTTGGAAGAAAAAGAAATTCTTCATCATTGCAAGCTTGAGTAGTTGGATGATAAACTTAGTTGGTACTCCTACAGGAGCTGTTCTTCGGTCAAGGGCTCGCTCCATCACTTCAAGGGCTGGTCCTTGGGGTATACTGGTGTACAACGACACGATGTCCAGAGTCACTAGGAGTTGTTGGGCTGGGTTGAAGGGTTGTTGGTCAACTAAATTGATGGTCTCCATAGTATCCCTCAAATAGGCCCTCGTCGTCTCAGCTATTGGCTTCAAAAACACATCCACATATTTACAAAGAGGTTCCAATGTGGATCCACATCCCGAGACGATTGGTCGTCCTGGTGGGTTCTGCATATCCTTGTGGATCTTGGGCAGTGTGTAGATCGTCGGAAGGCGAGGCTGCTTTTTGTTCAGAAAAAGAAATTCCAATTTAGAAAGGAAGCCCTGTTCTAGCCCTTCTTTGGTGATTGGCATAATTTCTTTCTCAGGCTCTTTCGTGGGGTCTGATCGTAGTTTCCTGTAGCTGATCCCATCCTGCAATTGGTTGGTAATCTCTGTTCTATATTTGGTGAAATCCTGGACCGCAATTGCACCACCCTTGTCCGCAGGTTTAATCACGATTTCTTTGTTATGCTTCAGTGACATAAGGGCTTCACGTTCCATTTTGGTTACATTGTAGGTGACATGCTTCTGGTTGTTCAGTACTTTCAAGACGTCTCTAAGGACCACACTTTCATAGGCAAGGATCTTGTTAGTCATGGCATGTGCTGGTGGGACAAAGGTAGAAGGTATCCTCAGCCCTGTCTGTGAAGATGATTGCACTGGGGGAGATTGTCTAAAGAAATAACGTAGATGGATCTCCCGAAAGAAACGGTGAAGCTCTGTCTTAACAGTAAAGTGATTTGGATGTGCAGTGGGCACAAACAAAAGTCCCTTGCTCAACACCTTGATCTCTTCTTCTTTCAGGGTGTAAGACAAAATGTTGACTATCGGATTGTCAGGTTGTTTCACCACTTGTAAAACCTGTGGCGGGTTTGAATCTCCCCGTGGCTTTCCGGTTGGAAGCGCACCTGCTTCTGTGTTCTCATGCGTCCTCTCTCCCACTGGCCGCCGTACTGATCCTGGCCACGTTGGGGTCCTTGGAACCAAGGGGCACTCCTGCCCCTTGGCGGTCGCCATTGTCCCTCGCCTAAAAAAAAGGAGGTCCTTGGGGTTGGTACCAACTGTCCTGGTAACCCAAACTAGTACCTGGTTGCTCGTTAAAAGGTTGTGCCTTCTTTGTGGTGATGGCTAAAGCCTGAAACTCACTGCCTCTCAACCAACGATCCTGTGATCAGTTACTTGCATTTGAGAAGGCCTTGAAAACATGCCTTAATCTGCCATAGCCTTGATTTTATGGCATGACACGGAGGCTAATATTATGCAAATCTCCTTTATTGCCACAGCTCAGCAGCAACAATTGAAGAATACAAAACCTCAATGAACATTCCAATATGCTATAAAGTCCCCCCACGAGCAGCCATCTTCCTTCTTTGTTGCTGCTGCTCACAAAGGTAAGTACCATCTCTTAAGAGCTTAATCCTCTTATATCTACTTTCATTCTTACTGTATACTACTAATTGTACAGTATTTATAGCACTTATTTTAATGTGTTGTTAATATTATGTACTGTATAGAGTACTAATTTCTTCTTTTAACTATTCCCATATGTACATATTCAAGTTTTTTTTCCTTCTCTCTACCCTTTTTACGGGTTAATTACTTCTTTACTTCTTTAAAACCTCCTCTTTTAATTCCGGTTTTATTCTGAACCGGATTTAACTTTTCTTCAAATGTATTTACTTTTAAATGTTCCTACCGGCCGCCGACGCGCGTCTTTCAAGCCACCTTCACGCGCTCTCATGCGCGCCCCCCAACCCGACCGCTCATGCCGGCATGCCTCTACCGGGCTTCTTCCTCCGCCTCACTGCCTCTCCAAGCCCCGCTCTCCCTGCTAAAGAGACGGGGAAGGGGCACATTGAAGCGGATCTAGACGCGACCCGGCCCCCTCAACGCGATCTGTATCGCAGAGGAGGGCCGGCTGCTCCCGCTTAGAGGAAAGGACCTCGGCAGGGGGCCATGCACGCATATTACGTGCTTGGTGGCCATTTTACACGTTTGGGACATCTCTACAATCCTTAACCCACACGCCATTTTAATAAATTGGGATTCAGGACTGTCAGTTACATTTTACCGACAGTTACCTTATCAGTCAACTGTTTTTCTGTCAATAACAGCTGTCAACTGCTTCTCTCTCACGTTAGGTAGGAATTATACTTTCTAAGACCCCCTTTTAATGTATAATAAAAAAAAGGGAGTATGTTAAGAGCCACTAACCATACACTCCTCTTAATTATTAATCATTAACTAGCCTTATTTATTTATAGATATTATTGGGAAATTATAACCTAATAATAATGTCTACACCCCCACCTCACGTTAATATTGAGGATAAGTTAGAGGAGCTTGTTAACAAGGCTTTAGAGAAGGTTTTGGGCTCCATTGACGATACCATTAATAAAAAATTAAATTCCATCTCCAATCTAGCACGGCCATCCACTAGTGGCCAAGACGGAGCAAGTGAGGCTCAAAGGAAGAGGGCCTCTGGAGGAAATCCAACTAAGGGAGCAAAGAAAAGTAAAACCTCCATTCCCTCATCACGCTCTCAAGGCGGTGACAAGATTGTGCCTCGGGCACCCCAGATGGGCAAGACAAAGGCCCTGAGCTCCCTATCCACATCGACAGTGATGATAATTGCGAACCAGAAATCGAGCTTTCTTGCTCTTCTGAGTTTGACACTGATGTCGAAGAGACGGAAGTAAGAGGTATGGGAAGCTCTGAGGAAGCATCCAAGGCGTCGGGATCCAAAATGGGAACTGTGGATCCGTATGGAGAGGAAATGTTCGACCCATTCTTAATTAAACATCCCTTTATCACCGGAGTGGACACCATCTCAACACGTGGCGGACTACCTCTCCTTTTGGTTAAGGAAAGAAATTTCCAAAGAGGTTAGGTCCAAGCTACGCTCTGAATGCCCACGTCCCTCACTACCTGACAAAGTGGCTATGACTCCCGAACTTGACCCTAAGGTGGTAGCCTTTATAGCAAAGAATGCTAAAGACCCTAGGAAAGGCATTGATAAGGGGCTTAAGTCCTGTCAGGACCGCCTACTCGATACTATAGGCCCCCTTACCAAGATTTTTGAGATGGCCGAATCGGCCTATCTAGGGGATACCCCAATTGACCCCAAGGAACTAAGAGAATGGGTTCAAAGGGCAATATGCCTTATAGGCAATGCAAATACTGCCATCTCCACGGAGAGAAGGAAAGGGGTTCTACTTAAGATCGACCCTAAACTAATTGAATTAGCCAATAAAGATGGAGGTCCTAGTTCCCAAGGTCTACTTTTTGGGGAAGATTTTATAAAAGAGATGGCGAAATACGTTGGTGCCTTCAGCTCCATTCAAAAATCACAGAAAGAAATTAAAAAGGTATTCCATGATAGAGTTTTTGGGCGGGCCGGGAGAATGCGGGGTCGTTTCCCCAGCCGTGGATTACCTCCCTCAAGACCCTTCCTGGGCCGTGGCGCAAAATTCACGAATACCTACGGCACCCAACATTTCTACCCTCAAAGACAGAGGAACCGTGGACGACCCTTCAGAGGCGAACGGAGACATCGTTCTTTTTCCTCAGGTAGGAACCTTGAAAGACCTTTCAGATACCCCTCCAAGGGTGGGAGGGAGATTGCGCCAATTCTCTGGCAATTGGAACTTAGTAACTCAAGACCCATGGGTCTTGAATACAGTGAAGGGATATAAGATAGATTTCCTCGACATCCCTTCCCAAACAAGACGCCCACGGGAGATTTCATTTTCACCCAAAGACAAGAAACTGGTCTCTCAGGAGGTAAAGGACCTATTAACGAAAGGGGCAATTATAGAGGGCACACAATTAGGCTTCCTCAGCAATATCTTCCTGGTAGAGAAGAAAAACAAAGAACAAAGACCAGTCATAAATCTAAAGGATTTAAATCATTGGGTAACCTACCACCACTTCAAGATGGAGGGAATACATCTTTTAAGAGACATCCTAAGGAAAGGGGACTGGCTGACGAGACTAGACCTGAAAGACGCCTATTTGACAATCCCAATCTGGGATACCAAAGGGGATGATGGACGGAGCGTTTGAGCTAATCAAACACTCACCCCCAGTCAACAGATCTGGGTTTAATCCATCATCATTCTTTAGCTCACTCCACCACCCCAGTTCAGACATGGCCATATGCAAATCAGTCTGACCCTGTGCCTCATGGGAACAGTCCAGCCCGAACTGCCAAGCCATGTCTTCCCTGGACCGGAAACAAGCATCCTGGGACCGGTTTCTGGCTATTCAGCCGTCATCAGACAGGCTAACTTGAATCCAGTGGCAAAGTGAGCAAGGGACCCACGTCTGGGCATACCCTGCCAACTTAGGGCGAACAAAGCGATACCAAAGGGGATGATGGACGGAGCGTTTGAGCTAATCAAACACTCACCCCCAGTCAACAGATCTGGGTTTAATCCATCATCATTCTTTAGCTCACTCCACCACCCCAGTTCAGACATGGCCATATGCAAATCAGTCTGACCCTGTGCCTCATGGGAACAGTCCAGCCCGAACTGCCAAGCCATGTCTTCCCTGGACCGGAAACAAGCATCCTGGGACCGGTTTCTGGCTATTCAGCCGTCATCAGCCAGGCTAGCTTGAATCCAGTGGCAAAGTGAGCAAGGGACCCACGTCTGGGCATACCCTGCCAACTTAGGGCAAACAAAGCGATACCAAAGGGGATGATGGACGGAGCGTTTGAGCTAATCAAACACTCACCCCCAGTCAACAGATCTGGGTTTAATCCATCATCATTCTTTAGCTCACTCCACCACCCCAGTTCAGACATGGCCATATGCAAATCAGTCTGACCCTGTGCCTCATGGGAACAGTCCAGCCCGAACTGCCAAGCCATGTCTTCCCTGGACCGGAAACAAGCATCCTGGGACCGGTTTCTGGCTATTCAGCCGTCATCAGCCAGGCTAGCTTGAATCCAGTGGCAAAGTGAGCAAGGGACCCACGTCTGGGCATACCCTGCCAACTTAGGGCGAACAAAGAGATACCAAAGGGGATGATGGACGGAGCGTTTGAGCTAATCAAACACTCACCCCCAGTCAACAGATCTAGGTTTAATCCATCATCATTCTTTAGCTCACTCCACCACCCCAGTTCAGACATGGCCATATGCAAATCAGTCTGACCCTGTGCCTCATGGGAACAGTCCAGCCCGAACTGCCAAGCCATGTCTTCCCTGGACCGGAAACAAGCATCCTGGGACCGGTTTCTGGCTATTCAGCCGTCATCAGCCAGGCTATCTTGAATCCAGTGGCAAAGTGAGCAAGGGACCCACGTCTGGGCATACCATGCCAACTTAGGGCGAACAAAGCAATACCAAAGGGGATGATGGACTTCCTCCAATTTACATGGGAGGGAAGACTATACCAATTTCGCAGTCTCCCTTTCGGACTATCGTCCGCTCCTTGGTACTTCACCAAGGTACTACGCCCCGTGACTACTTGGCTCAGGAAAAGGGGAGTGAAACTAATTATATATCTCGACGACATTCTTATAATGGCCCGATCAAAACAGACCGTTTCCCTTCATACAGACCTCGCAATACGACTCCTAGAACATCTAGGATTTGTTATAAACAAGAAAAAATCTTGTACAATACCAAGCCAACAGACAATTCCTGGGCTTTGTGGTAGATACTGTAAAAGCAGAACTGAAATTACCAGGAGACAAAGTAAGGAAAGTAAGAAAAGAACTAAGGAAGATACTCTTAAAAAAGACTTTCCCCCTAATAATTCTATCAAGGATCCTGAGTCTTCTATCGTCCACAATTCAAGCTATTTTCCCAGGGCCACTACACTATCGAGCACTGCAGAGGCTAAACGCAGGGGCTCTAAGATCAACACAATCGTATTCCCAGATGGTCTCTCTAGACCAAGAATCAAGGAGGGAACTCCTTTGGTGGTTGAAGAATGCGGAGGCATGGAATGGCAGAGCCATTTCTGGGGAAGAACCAGACCTAATAATAGAATCTAATGTGAATTTGGAAGGATGGGGAGCGAGATGTGGGAACTCCTCAACAGGGGGACGGTGGACAGATCAAGAGAAGAAATTGCATATCAACTGCTTAGAATTGCTAGCAGGTTCATTTGCAGTTCGCTGCTTCACCCAGAAGTCAGTGAAATGCTGTGTAACGTTACGTATGGACAATGTGTCAGCAGTCCGGTATGTCAACAAGCTGGGTGGACCCCATTTCAAAGGTCTAACAGACCTGGCGAAGGGTTTCTGGGGATACTGCTTGAACAAAGGAATATCAGTTTTAGCGGAACACATTCCTGGTTTGAGCAATGGTGTAGCGGACTGGTTCTCCAGGAATTTCAAGGACTCCAGCAACTGGAGACTAGACAGAGAAATATTCCTGAATATCCAATTCAGATGGGGCCCCTTCTGGACAGATTTGTTTGCAGACTGGTTGAACACTCAACTGAAAGAGTTCTTCAGTTGGAGACCGGATCCTCAAGCTCAGAGGGTAGATGCTTTCCTCCAAGATTGGAGAGGTTTAGCTCCCTATGCTTTCCCACCATTTGCAATGCTGCCTCGCCTACTCCTTCATGCTTGACGTTACAAAGAGCATAGTAGTGATAACTCCCCTTTGGAGATCACAAGCCTGGTTTCCAACCGTCCTGGAAATGAGCATAGACTTCCCAATTTTAATTCCTTCCTTCAGAGAGATACTCCTAGGTCCAGAGGGAGTTCCATCCCCTTGTAGAGCAGGGTCTTCTGGTCCTGTCGGCATGGAAGATTTCAGGAGACAGTGGCGAATCCCAGGGCTTTCGACAGATGCTTTCAGACTCATATCCGAGTCCTGGGCATCTGGAACAAGGAAAGCATATCGACTGGCATGGAACAAATGGGTTTGCTGGTGTTTTCAACAAGGTTATGATCCAGTTTCAACTGATTTAGTGCATGTTGTGAACTATCTTTCAGAACTGTTTACATCAGGTCTGTCTTACAGAACCGTGAATGTTTATAGATCTGCTATATCTGCAGGTCACTCTTTAGTAAACGGTGTTTCTGTGGGTCAGAATTTACTAACTAAAAAGATAATGAGAAGTATGAGAGTACTAAATCCTCCAACCGCTAAATATACCGCTCTATGGGATGTTAGAAATGTGTTACGAACCCTAACCTCCTGGGGAGAGAATTTCACTCTTTCTTTAAAACGCATTTCATATAAACTTACTGTTTTATTATGTCTAGTATCATTCAAAAGAACTTCAAATGTCAAAGCACTAGATATTTCCAGCAGGGCTTTCCAACCAGAGGGTGTTTGCTTTTACCTCAATAAGAGAACCAAAACCATGTCTTCTTCTATCTTTTACCCCTTCTTTCCTCAGAATGAAAGACTCTGTGTGGTTAAATGCTCGAAGGAGTACGAAAAAAGAACTGAAAGTCTCAGATTGAATGAGAGTCAATTACTAATTTCTCACAGATATCCTCATAAGGGAGTTTCTTCACCAACTTTGGCAAGATGGGTGAGGGAAGTGATGTATGAAAGCGGTGTAGATGTCTCTATTTTTGGAGCTCACTCCCTCAGAGGTGCATCGGCTTCTAAAGCCTTTTTTCTTGGAGGGGGGCTGCAAGAAATCCTTAGGGCAGCAGACTGGTCGAATGATAGTATGTTCAAGAATTGCTATTTCGGACCAATCTCTAATGTGATTGATAATGTTCTTAATGCACTTTGAACTTGCATAATGTTGGCCTCCGTGTCATGCCATAAAATTTAGATTTTTCACAGCCTGCTGGGAAGAAAATCTGGATTTTATTAAAGACACGGAGGCTAATATTATCCCTCCACTTTTTTAATGTAACCCACCCTGATATTTATGATGTTATTACAGATATTACGGAAATCTATTCTTTTTCGTTCAGAATAAGAATCCTTTTCTCTCCGGACCACGAGTTGGAAAATTGTCTTCAATTGGATTTTTGATCTCTACTCGTTGAATTATTTTGTTCGCAGTTTAACAAAGAAGGAAGATGGCTGCTCGTGGAGGGACTTTATAGCATATTAGAACATTGGAATGTTGGGAGCTAGTTCTGTATTCTTCAATTGTTGCTGCTGAGCTGTGGCAATAAAGGAGATTTGCAAAATATTAGCCTCCGTGTCTTTAATAAAATCCAGATTTTCTGCCCAGCAGGCTGTGAAAAATCTAAATTGTCATCTTTCTTGTACACTTCACTCTGTTTACTTGGGGTTTCTCCTCAGCACCAGGACGCCTTTCAGGCAGCAGCACACATTATAAATCTTTTTACATTACATGAGAACCAGCTTCTGGTTACTGTTGGATTGCCATTATGTGCTAAGTGTTTTGTCCTGAACCAGGGCAAGTAATCACTCTTCAACATTTCATTTTGTGGTTCCAATGAATTAATTATTTTCTTGATACTGGAGACTCTCCGTGTTTATTATTTTAAATTGTATCTCATTTTTTTTTTTTTAAATCTTAGGTCACATCATGCGAAATGCTGTTAAACATCACATCTCCTTTCATACATTGGGACGTGGATTCAGGCTATCCAGAGTCATTAAACCAAATATAGCAGTTGCAATGACGTCCAGCTGAGGACCAAGCAGAGGAAAACCTACAACATGGATATGTCTCAGTAGTGACGCTTCCAAAAAGACAAACATTAAATTATTTTCACTTTTGTTGAGATACTTGAGTTTTACTTTTGCTGTGCCCTAAACATTGATACACTCCAAATATGCTGATGCAGAAATTGCTTCTGCAGTTGAGGAGAAGATTTGATAAAAATTAATGGAACATGGCTTGAAATGCAAAAATATAGCCTTGCACTGTTGACAACGCAGATGTGAATTATGGACAGCACCATTTTATTTTATAAGAAAGTGAAGCTATTCTTCCAGCCATTTGCCCTGATCGTGTCTTGCATAATTGTGCTAAGAGGACCATTAATGCCATGTCTGTTGATATTGAAGTATTTATCTTAAAAGCCCACAATCACTTCTGCAAAAGAACTCCCAATTAAACAGGTTTTTTTCCTTTTGTGGACTTAAAATGGCAACTTTTATTCTAGTATGTGCCAACGTGTTGGCTAACCTCATTTCCAGTGTTTAGGACCATTACATCCTCTAGCCCCTACTACAGTGTTTTTAACCTTCCCTCCCACTCCACTAATAAAGGATACTTTAGGAGTGGAGGAGGAATTGTATCTTTAAAGTTACGCCCCCATACACCTTTTTCTCACAAGTGCTCCCTGAAACATGGTTGAGCCCACCCCGACCTTTAGGAGTTGGGGTGAACCAGATGATGAAGCATGTCACTATTAGAGTGAGTGAGTGAGGGCTGTATTAAGAAAAGGGTCTCTTTCCCTTCCCACCCACAAGAGTGGGTTGGTTTTAGGCTGACGTAGGAACTCTTGGTGTTGTGTCTCTCAAGAGAAAACCAACCCCCCCATCTTTTTTTCTTGAAGGAACCACTTCGGTTCCAGAAGGGATACTTGTTTTCATTGTGGATATAACCTAATTTCTAGCCATAGGTCTAATGTTGCAGTCCTGTACACCAATTTCACATAATTGTTTGAGTGGGACGAGACAAAACACCAGCACTTGAATAGGATTTTCCAGATCTTGAAAGTCGGGAGGACACCGTCTCACAGGGTAAAGTGTACCTTATATTCGTTTTACAGGGGAACACCTTCTCATTTAACGTTCATTATGTGTTTTCCATAGTTTATGTAAAGGTCGCCTTGTGTCCGTGCTTGCTGTCACATAGGAAAAGAAATTTGGGACTGGTGGGTGTGGGGCCTGAGCATGCATCAGGAATCCTGACCTCATGTCATCTAAGAAGGGTTTGCAGGTTCCCTCAAATCAGAGGTGTTCCCCTTAACATTGGCCATCAACCTTTCCATCACTGGAATGTTCCAAAGATGTATGTGCCAATGTATCAGGGTCTCTTTTCCTCCACCATGCTTCAGTTGCCAGTTTGTCTCACCTAAACATTGCCTAGTCAGCGCTCAATACAACCTCAACATACACCTGAGTCCGAGGAGGCTAAGCCCCAAAATTAGTACGTGTGGGTCATTTAGGAGGGCTATCCCAGTATATCCCAATTGCTCCCAGCACATCCCCCAAAAGCATTTTAATGTATTCATTCTCACTAAATATGCAATGTCTCTCCTCTCAGACTAGAGCGTCTCCAGCAATCTGGGCTGACTTATAATGCAGCCTGTTGGAGCAGAGTAGGAGTCATGCAGCACTTTGTAAAGAACTTCCCTGTTTCAAGCACAAATTGAGTTCTTGTGTATATCACACAACAGATTCCCTCACTCCTTGTCAAGGTCGGACTGGCCTGTAGGGCAACCAGGCAGTGCCCGAGGGCTGGTTGGACAGATCAGTGCATGGGCTGGCTTATTGACTGTTTGTGGGCCTGTTTTATGGTCTGCTGGGCCTGTTTTTACAGTTGATTTCCCTGATATTAAAACAAACATTGCCTGCAGCAATCACAAATCCATGCATTCTTCCATACATTGAAAAAACACTTGTACAGCGAGTCTTTACAAGTTCAAAGCTTCCCCAATTTACAAACATGGGACACTTTTTTAGCGATCTAATTCACCAATAGGGGGACTCTTATTTTGGTGCCCGGGCTTATTTTCTGACCGACTCCGATCCTGCTCCTAGTCATGGATGTTATTTAGAGCACAGCTCCACTGTGAGAGGTATGCTCCCTGGGGGAAAAGTTTCATTTCCAAAAGACATTTATTTTTGATATGATATACCTAGAGGGGGTGACGGTTGCAAAAACTGATTAAAAGCATTTTTTACCCGTCGCCTGGGTGCAGTGGGGCAGCAGGGCGTAGTGTGATCACTGCGCTTCATTCACTAAGGCCAAAATAATATTTGCACTATGTAAAAGGTTTATTATCTCCTTTATGGAGCATATCTGGGATAAGCCTGCCCTGTGCTCTCCCTTCCCCATTTATCGAAGAATTCATCTTGGAGTACCAGTTTGAAGTCAGTGTTAAAATGGATCGGGGTTTACAAGGATGGAAATGTAGTGAATCCCTGCTTCGTGCAGGAAGCTGGCTCTTTATATAGTATACCAAAGAGAGGTGTGCTGTGTAAGGAGTCCAGGTATCCCTTATGAGTGGACAGGGGCTTGTTCTAGCACATTACCCGCTTCCCCCAGGTTATGGAATTTGTGCAATACACTATCCTATTGTTTGAGGTGTTAAGGCCTTACACCATAAAACTTATGACTTTCACCTTGAGAGTGCCAATGTATCATAATGCTATGTTTTGCATCAGTCAAGAGGTCCCTGCACCCCTGCTCACCCCACGTCGGATACAAGATTCCCACTCAGGAAAAATCATTTATTTACGATACACAGGGCATATTGGTCACCGAAAAAGCTGACAAGAATGAATAAACAAATGGTCAAGAGCTGTCCTAAGTGTGGGGAGAAAGAAGCCAATGACCTACACGTTTTGTCAATGTCCTAACCTCCAGGTGTTCTGGCATGACGTAAGTGAGGTCCTTTCGACAGTGTTGGGCACGAACCTGGAGGTAAGCACAAGTTTGGTCTTGTTTGGGGTTGCGACTGAGGAGGGGATAAGGGTTAATTTGAGAAGTAAGCGAAGAAATTTGTTGTTTGTGTTGATATTATTAGCTAGACGTCAAATCTATATTAAGTGGGTATCCCAGAACCATCCTATGAGGAGGGAGTGGTTGGACTCGATTCAAAGGATACGAATTCTGGATCGGAGCAAGGAGGGAAATAAGAGGTATGATTTTTGGGACATATGGGAACAGAATTCTAGTTTTGGGGTATAGGGGTATAAGGGTATCAGGGTATAAGGTTGGTAAATGGTATGGAAGTCCAATGATTAAACAATACCGCAATAACTCCTGGGTATCAGGGATCAGGACTGGTACCCCAGAACTTTTTCCCTTTTGCCCCTATGGGACAGGAAGATTGGGGACTTGCTCTTTGTCAATCCACCGGTCCAGTGTGAGAGTGAGACCCCCCGCTTTCTTCTAGAATGTTTATTGCACAAATGAGGACAAAAAAAAAAAAAGATTCCCACCATATTATAATTAGAATGGTGAAAAATTAATTATGGCTGCTTAGATGGTGAAGGTTTGTGAACAAAAGAAAAATGTGGTTTATGAATGGGACTCAATTGACACACCATAAGGTTCATGGGAGGGGTTCAGTTGGATCTGCCTTAAGAATGAAACATTAATGATGACGTTTTAACCAAACCCTGATTTTGAAGCTTTGACACGAGTAGGAAATCCGCTTTCTCTGTGTGGTTACCCTTGATTTTACGCTTTTTGCTGAACCTTATATTTTTGCTGGTCCTAGAACACTGTGCCTTTTACCTCTGCTAACCATTAGTAAAGTGCCTGTGCTCCCCCTTTAACCATGTTTAAAATGGTTTATTCCTGATTGGCACATTTAACTTGCCTGTAAGTCCCTAGTATATGGCGTAAAAAGTGCACCCAGGATCTGAAAATTACTGCAGCACCTATTTTCCATCCACTATAGTGGCAGTGCAAACATGGCTTTAGGCCTACCCTGTGTAGCCTGACTGCTGCAATGTAAACCTGCAGTGCAACCTGTTAAAATAACCCTTTAGACAGGTAAAAACATCCCTTTTAAATATTAGAAAGTCACCCTTATGTAGCCACAGGGAAGGGTGCATGGTGTTTAAAAGTGGGACATGTAGAAAATTAATTTGAACATGTCCCTTCAGTGGCAAGGCCCTTACAGATATTTTCACTGTGGCAGGCCTAGCCGTCCTATACAGAAAACCAGAGTACAGATTAAAATAACTAATACTGTATCTCGGGAATGAGACCAGCTAGAAAAATAATTATTTTTAATAGTTACCAAAAGTCCAATTTAATGGCAAAGTCAGATGTTTAATAAACGTAAGTAAAAGTAACTTTTATAAAGTTATCTTTTTCCCACCTGAACTGTAAGAAAGCTATTTAGCATAAGCCTCTGCCATCGCCCAGCCTTGAATATGTGTGAAATGCCTCCCAGGAACAACAAATAGGCTCACCTGAATGGGCAGAGATGATTCCTCTGAACTCCACAGAATATTCAGAGTGGGAGCTGTGGGCATCCTGTGACACCACACTGTCAAATTCTGCTAGATAGGTCTGTTGAGCCACATGTAGCATTGGAGCACACTTGAAAAGTAAAGGAAACTTGACACCAAGACAATTCTTGTGGTTCTTCTGACTTCTGCCTCTAGGTTTGTTGTGGTTACAGTGGCAGCTTCAAACTGAATTTTAGTGTTAGATGTGAGAGGAAACTACTATTACCATAGTATGTTCCCAAACACACATCCCCAGCCCTCAAAGATCAAGTTTAGTGTGGCTGAAGGCTTTCGCCATCTTAGATTTGCCTTCACACAAAGGTAATTTTGGGCCAGTTTGCAGCAGAGAAAACAGGAACTGCTCAAAAAAATGGGTAGGTTTGGTTCTTGGTACTTTAACCCCATTTGTTACGGAGTGGACTGGCATTACCCCACCAGCTAGCAAGTGCCATGTCAGAACTCTTCTGGACCTGCTATCTGTGACCTGAGGCAAGCCCTGAAGGACTGGACCTGCTACCTCTCGGACAGAGGACAGAAGTGGACTCCAAGGGTCACTCTGGCTACAGGGAGACAACAAGCTGCAAAAGGCCTTTCCATGGAAGTACCCTGCTGACAGTGGCACTAGGACTGGACTTTGCTGTTGGCCTCTGCCTGATAGCCTAAAAGTCTATACGTGCTTCTCTGAGGTCCTGGGGGCTTTAGAAGTGTACTCTTGTGATGGATTGGGACTTAAGGACTGGTGGCCTGATTTAGATCTTGGTGGGACTCCTGCGTCCCTCCGCCGCAGAGTATCCAAGTACTCCACCAAGCTGACTGTATCTTGCCCGCTGTATTTAGATGTGTGCTAGCTGAACCGCCATCTGCATCGACAGACAGTTTCCCGTCTCATAAGCGATGGACTGTTGTCGAGGCAGCGGACTCCTTTGCTGGCTAACAGTACTCAGTCGCATCAGGTCGGCGGGTATGCGCCAAGGCTATTTAGATGCACCATTGTGCTGGCGTTGTCCTAGTGGCGGTTTGCTGATGGAGTGAGTCCCTGGTGGAGTGGAGACTGGTAAGTACTACCGATTTATGTGTCAATGCACATATATGTTGTGTTAGCTTCTAAAATATATGTTGGCAATGTGCTATGCCCCTTTTCTTACATATTGCATACCACACAAACAACACACACACACTTTCTTGAATGCATACCCACAGGCACCACAAGCACAACACCCAAAACCAGCCCTACAACATATGTTTTCTTTTTTTTAAGTGTCAATACAGGTGTGTTCATTTTACCTTGATAAGTTGTAAAATGTACACTAATGCATTACACATAATAACAATGCATGTAAGAGCAATGTAAAAATTCACGAGACTAAAGCAATTGTCAACACACTATTCATAGTAAGACAAGTGTAAAAGAAGCTTACCTTAGATCCCTGTGACAACGGAGTTGATTAGCATCTTGGTCATGTAATAGCAGCAAAGAGAGGACCTGGACAATGGGGATCAAAGCGGAAACGGAAGTGGGAAACAGGAAAAAAGGTGCGTTTCTACCTAATTTCCTTCGATTCCACCAACTCAAAGTAGGAGGTATCCCTGCCACAGTATCCTTGACGGAAAGGCACAACGTGATTGGCTGGACTCCTGTCGACAGCCGCTTCTGCCTATGTCACCATCAACACGGGTGAAAATTCCTGGTGGAGTTGGCGGCACTTGGCCGGTCTTTCGTCCATGGACCTGCTAACATCTAGAGGGTGCGGACCGCCAAGTAAGCAGAAAGTAAAGCTGTTGAAAAAGTGACGGCGGGACCAGATCCACCAAGATCTAAATAAGGCCCTAAGTCAGAAGATAAAATCTTTGACCGAGAGAACCTGGTTGTTGTATTCAACCCACTCTTCATTGTGGTCGGACTCAAATTGCACCCATGCCGCAGTCTACTGCAAACATTGACTATCATTGGCGCTTTGTGCTTTTTAGGACTATTTCTACTTAAAACTTCAAATATTTATATCTCCGGTTCAATCTATTGGATTTTTGCCATTTTGGTGTCATTCAATTTATTACATTTTACTCTATTTTTTGCATTCGGTGTGTGGGATTTTTATTGTTTTGCATTTTAGTACTGCATAAATTCTTTGCTCATTGCGATAAGTTAAGCCTGTCTGCTCTGTGTCATAACTACCAGGGGGTTGAACTCAGGTTAATTTAGTGACTTTGAGGATTCAACCTGTCAAGGGTTGGAATTATTCCTTCAGGTGGGTAGTCACCAACCCAAAATAATAATCTTATTTCTTACTGTGGGCAGGGATGGAAGGATTGGGAGGATATAGAATGAATGGAGAGGGACCGGTGGTGGTCTTTTCAGGAATGGCAGAGAATAACCTGAAGAAATTAGCTGATGGACCACTGATGCATTGTTATTGTGTGCTACTGGTGAAAAAACTATGTCACCTGACCTCCAACTAGCATCATGTGATCCGGCAAGGCAGAGTGCTCAGAAAGACTTTGATGCAGTGATGGAGGAGGAAGCGTTTGGCTGTTGATCTTGCCGGAATCCCAATCCCAGTAGAGGTAGAAAATTTGGCGTTGAATCGGATGCATCATCGGTTGCCTAATAAACTAGTATTGGAACAGAATTTATGGTATTGGCTGTGAAAATGTTTTGAGAGTGAGGCCAAACAATGCCGTGGCTGCAGCCTTACTATGCTTGACCCATTCAAAGGTTGAATCTGCTTTTTTGCCAAACAGATGCTCGAGCTGCCAATCAAAGGGCATGTCCAGAAGTTTCACCTGGCCATTGTCCAAAAAGTCAGCCATCCACACTCAAGAATGATGCTACTAAATAGTGGATGATCAGATGGAATGTAAAACTGAGTCCACTGTATCAAGGTCGATTGCTTAGTGGCATCCATGCCATCCTCAAGAAAATGCCCAACCAATTTCTGCATGTGATCGGGTTGACTTGGTGCAGCTAAGATGGCCATTTTTCTCAGGGGTAATGGGAATACAGTACCAGCAGACATATTGCTTTAGAAATCTTAGGGCAAGGTTGCCAGAGCCAAATAATTTCTTGCCTGGAGAGACCAGTTTTGAACTTGGATGGTGAAGCATGAATAACCAAGCTCTCAACTGAATTATGTACTGCAAGGAAGAGTGGACACAAAGCTGGAAGTTTGCATTTCCGTGATGCTCACCTCACAATGGCCATATTCGTTTGAGGTTTGCTCTAGCCAGAGCTCAATGACATGCTTCATTAGGGCCTATGCTTGCTTACCCACACGCAGCTGTTCTTAACCTTTTGACTTCTATGGACCCCTGCCGAATCATTACTGGGGGCCAGGGACCCCTGCCTATACAATGTTTACAAAACAAATACACAAATTATTAAATATTTTATTCAAAGTAGCTTTATTGTATCAGAAAATATGCCATAACAATTAAAAGAAAACCTGTTCTATAATATTATATTCAATTCACAAACAAAAAATATGAACAAATCAAAATGTTAAAGGGTAGGGTGGAGCCTTTCAAAAAATAAATCCATTTCAAAAAGACAAACCGATATGCTAGACTCTAGAATATCTGTCTTTTTTGCTCCAAATCATGCTTTTTTTGTCAGTGCATATTAGTGCTGCTTCGATTGATGAAAATAATCCAGACTAGATTCCATTTGCTGTACCTGTGCTGCTTCCACATATCAAGATAAGGATACCAAGTTAAAGTTTAGCTTTCAATTTCAAAGTCAGACTGTTTTCAAGCTTTCAATTTTGCTTTTTTTGTATGGGTACTTAATTAATGTGCTAATATTCAATTTTCTACCAGTCGCAGGCCCTCTGTATAGGTGTTTTGGACTCCCAGGCATCCCCAGATCTCAGGTAAAGAACCACTGCCCTAAAGGATTTGATGAAATGACATCTTTGGTTGGACTGAATGCATCAGAAGGACAAGGGACTCTGCAACCCTGGCGAATAAGAATTTGGTGGCCAGCCAGGAGCTTGTGAAGCACTGGTATGAACAAAAGTCCTCAATGGTGGATTACCAGCCAGGGCAGTTGATGTGGCTCTTGGAGCCTGTGGCACCCACAGCACTGCAAGACAAGTGGACTGGGCCATACCCAATCCTGGAGAAGGAAGAGGAAGTCACCTACTCAGTGAACTTAAGCACCCCCAGGAACCCTCACAGGGTCATCCATGTCAACAGGTTCAGGTTGCACCATGACAGGGCAGACATCACTAAGCTGATGGTGACAGATGGGGGAGAAGGAGAGGGAGCATCTCCCAGACCTCTTATCCTTCAATGCCCAGGATAGTACGGTGGAAGGAGTAGTTCTCTCCACCACCCTGACAGACCAGCAACAATGATGCTGCTATCAGATGCTTAGGCACTTTGCTGGATTGTTTTCCCTGACCCCAGGTCTGACAACATGGTGTACCTATGATGTGGACACCTGTGACAGCTAACCTGTGAAAAGCGCGATATACAGGCTGCCTGACCAGGTCGAGGCTAGCATTAAAGCTAATGTTGCCAAGATGCTAGAGTTGGGGGTGGCAGAGCCCTCTAGTAGTCCATGGGCCAGCCCAGTGGTACAGGTACCCAAGCCCAATCCCAAGGGAGGGAAGCCAGAGGTGAGGTTCTGTGTGGACTATAGGCATCTAAATGCAGTCACAAAGACTGATCCCCACCCCATACCAAAAGCTGATGAGCTTATTTATAGGTTGGAGGCAGCCAGATATCTGAGCACCTTTGATCTGACATCAGGTTATTGGCAGACAACCCACACCTGAGGAGCCAAGGAGAGATTTTTTTTCTACGCTTGAAAGCCACTTTCAATTTATAGAGATGCCCTTTGGGTTGAAAAATGCACCTGCCACGTTTCAGATGTTGGTTAATCTAGTACTGTCAGGTCTGGAAAGTTTCAGTGCAGCTTTTCTTGATATAGATGTATTCAGATCCACCTGGGAGAATCACCTGGTCCACCTCAAGAAAAAGGTTCACGCCCTGAAGCAGGCTGGCCTGACTACCAAGGCAAGCAAGTGCCAGATAGGACAAGGCTCTGTTGTGTACTTGGGCCAACTGGGTGGAGGCCATGTACAACATCTCCAACCCAAGATCCAGACAATGCTGGCCTGGGAGGCTCCTAGGACTCTGACCCAGGCCAGAGCCTTCCTTGACCTGACTGGGTACTACAGGAGATTTGTGAAGGGTTATAGTACCATGGTGGCACCACTAACGGAACTTACCTTCAAGAAATAAACCAGAAACGTTATCTGTACCGAGCAGTGTCAAAAGGCTTTTCACACCCTCAAGGGAGCTTTGTGCTCAGCACTGGTCCTAAAGGCACCTGACTTCAGCAATTGTTCCTTTTGATGATTCTGAACATGGGATTGGGGCAGTGTTGTAACAAGTTAATAATTTTGGCCAGCAACGCCTCCCCAGAGAATAGTGTTGGAATGCCATTGAGAGGGAAGCCTTTGCTGTGGTTTGGTCCCTGAAAAAGCTGAGACCCTACCTGTTTGGAACTCACTTCAGAGTTTAAACGGACCACAGGTCTCTCAGATGGCCAATGTGGATGAGAGGAGAGAACCCCAAGTTGTTGAGGTGGTCCATTTCCCCACAGGGTATGGACTTTACAGTGGAACACAGATGGCTTTTTCAGGTTCTTCCACTTAGATGATAACTACCAGGATATGGGTTAGTTGCTTATCACCTTTCATTGGGGAAGGGGGGGGGAATCATGTAAAGAAATGGCTCTTTTTGTATGGTCACCCCCAAACCTTAGACTGTTGCTGCTGGGTTTTGACTCAGAGTGCACTAACCCCTGTTAATCAGACATCCGTGCCAGAGCCCTCACTTTAAACTATGTATGTTGAATTGGCTTATACCCAATTGGCATAAGCTAACTTACTTGTTAGTCCCTAGTATATGGTACCCAGAGCCTGTAATTTAGAGGGTCACCCCAGGGATTGCAGCACTGGTAATGCGACCCTGGGTGTGACAAATGTAAAACATGGCACCTAATTTGCTACTGCAGACTGAATGGGCAGTTTTAAACATCGACCTACATGGCCAGGACCCCCTCACCAAGCCGTGGCCCGAGGAGTAGCCGCAGGAAGAATCCTGCCGACTGCATCACATCCACAGCATCCATGAGCATCTTCAGCATCCTGAATCCCTTGCATCAGGACCACATCCGTAGAAATATATGCAAGGGCATACAACGCCTGGAACTGGCTGAAGACTGCTTCTTTTCTGGAGGTAAATGTTTCTAAGGGCCTTGCTGGTACCCCTGGCTGGCTCCCTGTTGAAGGTGGTTGTCTAAAGTAACTCAAAGTAACCCCATTGATACTTACCAAAATGTTTCTTGAAAAAGTTCCCAATTGTCAAATTTGGGGAATTTGCCAATGCTTGTTTGTGGTTAAGTAAAAGTGCATATTTACTGTACCTTGTAAATGCTGTGTCTCCAGAACCCTTCTGTTGACTGTTTTTGTTGTCTGAAAATACATAAAAATACAATCTATTTTTCTAAATTGCTATCGGATTTCTTATATTTTTTTTACTTTAAGTCTTTTTGTTGAAAGTTTATCAATAGACAAAACAAGACGGCGTCGGAGGGAGAAAGCTCAAGTGTACATCAAGCATAGCAGTGCAAGCCAGTCAGATGCAACATAGTTCGGAGGACACGTATCAGCAATAAGGAGCAGCAAGCAATATGTGAGGCAGCCAACCCATGCTGAGCTCTTTTGAACGAGACATGTCAAGAACGAAGAAAACCAAATAAGAACAAAGGTCAGCAACATCAGGTCAATTCACGCCTTCAGAATCTCCCAGATACCACAGCAACAGCAGTCAGGCGAATGAAGGAAGCCCTCAGGAACAAGGGGGAGAAGTCCAAGGCGCACCCCAAGCACTCAGTGTGTGAAGAGCATCGCTGGGGAGAGGGATGTTTAATCGAAAAGCTGCAAAGCTTTGAGTTTTGGGAGGGTAAAGCTGGTGAATTCAAGGTAAGATATGTAAGTAAGGGGCATCAAACACGTAAGAGCTTCGCATCAGTGTGGGTCAGATTGTGTGCGAGTTGTTCCATCGCCAGCACATGCCAGAGGCGTTGGAACCATAGGGCGACAGGGGGTGCGATGAGCTGTCAGGTGGCATTTAGCATAGGACTAACAAGTCACCAATCTGCATGTGTCAGCTTCTGATGACGGGACGGATGCCCAGGAGAATGGTGGTGTAGGTATAAGGGATTGGGTACTCCCTTAATGTGCCCCAAAATCTCCTTCCAGTGCGTAGCTATAAGGGAGCAGGACCATCAAATGTGACAAAAGTCTCCTCTCCTCTGTTCTACACTTCCAACAGAGGGGAGATATAGAAGGGTATATAGTGTGGAGGCAGGGCGGAGTGTAGTACCACTGAACCATCAGCTTATAGGCTGCCTTTCACTGGGAAATACTTGTGCATGTTTTGGGGATATCACGCCAGAGTGTCTACCACTGTTTGGCCGAGATGCCCTCTGAGGTGCTATTCGGCCAACTAGCTTGGTATGTATATGTGCAAAGGGGCATAGAATGCTGCAGAACCCAGTATGTGTTCGAGATCAGACCCCTAGAGCCGGTATAGGTCCTAACAAGCTTTTCAAAGGGAGTGTACTCCCGGGTAGCCCCTTGGTGCCCAGTGACACAATTGAAAATACTGCATCCGTGCTGATTCAGGGACATTGAATTCTGCCTTACAGTGCTCAAATGACTTAAATAGATCCCTTAGCGTTCTACAGTCCCAATTAGGAAACGCATGAGGACTCAGTGCCGGGGTAAACTCAGGGTTGCGGGCAATGTGAGTGTTAGGGGAGAGGAAAGTAGTAATGCCTTTCCCGGAGCCCTCTCTTATCCCAGATCTCCAGTACCGTTCGAGTGGAGGTTGCCAAGTAGGCACTACGTGGTCGAGCATGCTTAGGGAGAAAAGCTAGATCGCACTGGGGGCGACAGGCCACTGCCCTCTCCATGTGAAACCAGTGTTTGTCACTCTAGCGCACGACTTATTCAGAGATAAAACATAGGTGGGCTGCCCAGTAGTATTCTAAAAGGTTAGGGCATTCCAAGTCGCCCCTATCCTTAGGCTTCATAAGTAGAGAGCGAGACAGTCTAGGTCACTTACTCCCCAGATAAAGGCGCGTAGTTCCCGTTGGAACCACATGTTGTTGTCTTGCGGGATGGAGGTGGGAATGACTGAAAGTAGAGAACCCAGGGGAGAAGGTTCATTAATATGACATTAACGTGGCCCCAGCCAGGATATATATAGATGTTTCCAGCAGCGAAAATCGTCCAATATGGACCCCCAAAGGGCCTACCAGTTCGCATGCTTCCAAGTAGTCAGGTTGGGGGTTAGATTAAAACCCAAGTATTTAATCGCGTGGGGTGCCTACTGAAATGATGCTGACTCTTGCAGTGCAGGGAGCGCCTGCAGGGGTACGCGAGAGTGAGCGCAAAGGATTTTGTCATGTTGACTTTAAACCCTGACCAAGACTGCTTCGAAGGCGGATAAGCAGTTAACGATCGCTGGAAGTGACGTCTCTGTTTGGGTAATGGTGAGTAAAAGGTCGTCTGCAAAGAGACTAATCTTGTGGGCTCGGCCGCCAAAAGGAATGCCAACTATGTCCGCCGGACGGTGATAGCCAGGGGTTCGACCACCAAGGCAAAAAGAATGGGTGATAGCAGGCACCCCTGGCGGGTGCCTCTGGAGATGTGAATGGTGGGGTGTATACTGACCATTAACGCTAATAGAAGCCATTGGCGCTACATAGTAGGCTATGATCTTGGCAATCATGCCCAGACACAGCCCAGTCTTGTCCAGGACTGCTCGCAGAAAAGACCAATTCACCTGGTCAAATGCCTTCTCCACATCAAGCGAAAGGAGGCACACCGGAATACCAGGGCGCTGGGATTTTTCCACCAGGTAAGCGACCCAGCGAATATTATCCGCACCCTGCCTGTTATGAATAAATCCCACCTGGTCAGAGTCTATAACGCCAGGCAGGTACCGCTCCAACAGAGTGGCCAAACGTTTTGTAAAAGTTTTTGCATCAGTGTTGAGGAGCGCAATGGGACGATAGGAGAAGCAGCATGTGGGGCCTTTCCCTGGCTTGTGTATGAATGCAATCTTGACTGCCACCATGGTGGTATTGAATTTAAGTGTCTTGTATATAACCTCTACATGCTTTACACAGGTTCCTTTGTGTAAGCCCGACTGTTCAGAGCCACAGCTACCCATGGTTAAGCTAAAAGTTTAACAAACGAAACATACTGGTCCTAAAAGGGTTGGTAAGTGTATTACATGGTTAGGTCATTCAACCACACCGTATAATAAACCCCATTTCCTCACAACAGGAAGTTGTCATCAGGCGGGAGGAAACCTAGTAGTCCATTGGCTAGTGACCGCAACCTATCCCGGTGGCACTTTCTGGGCATAGACCTGGCACTTAGACCTCAGATGTCGCTTGGCTGGTAGAAGTGGACTGAAGAACAACTGCTCTGCTCACCTTGGAACTGGCAAAGAAAAGGCTGCATTGAAGTTGGACTGCACCTGCTGTCCTTAGGTTAGTGAAGGAAAGGGCTGTTTATTTCATATCAGAGAGGCAACAATCAAAGTGTTTAAACCAATCAATCAAATTCAGAAAGTTGTTCCAAACAGTTTCTTTTGAACACGTTCTTTATTCATTATTTCTTCACACACTAACAGCCAAAACAGAAGCCAACATGTTTCGCTCACAATCGAGCTTTATCAGGGCATGAATCTCATAATAGTAAATTCCAAGACAAATTTTGCAGAATTAAAGTGCATTGGTAGACGAATTATCATAAATGAGCAAAGCAGCAACCATCCAAATATAACGCTCATAATGTGCAAAGGCCGTATTATACAAAGTACTTGATGGTCGTGACACACTGTATTTATAGTGCGGAAAATGAGTCCATTCATCAAAGTTGTCAGGCATAATTCTGATGCTGTGTACAGCAAAGAGTAGCACAACTGGGCCTGCTGTGTCCTGCTTGTGGAGAAGTCGCCCCCCTAGCCCAGCTTGAAGGAGAGACTCCCAGAGTCAGTCGGCTGACTTCCTGTTCACAGCACAGGGCCACAAAAGCTGAAGAAGCCTGCTGAGGTGAGTTGGTAGCCTAGATCGCCGGATCGCCACTCCTTGCTGCCATACAGCCCAAGAGACCAGGACCAATGCTCAAATGTTGTACCCGAGTCTGCTGGACCCAGGAGAGTTGTGTAGTGCAGCAAGGTCGGCCAGAAACAGAGTTAGCAACCAAAAAAAGGAAACTTCTGTAACCACTGTGCCCGGCGACTGGTCTTCTGCTGACCCCGAGAAGTCTATGTGGGACGTCGACCCCTGTGGCCAGAATCACCTCACTAGGACCGACGAGTAGGCCCACAAAGACCCCTGTCGACTTCACACCATCCTCGAGCATTTCCAGCATCCTGTATCGGGACCATTCCATAGAAGTCAATAGCAAGGAGCCACTGACGCTGGAACTGGACTGAAGACTGCTTTTCCTAAGGAGGTAACTGTTCTGCTAGACCTTCCTGGTACTCTTGACTGGCTCCCTGCTGGAGTTGGTTGCTAAAAGTAACGAAGCAACCGCAGTCCCCTCTGCCAAAGCCATTCTTGAAAGTTTTCTAAGTGCCAAATTTGTTGAATTTGCCAGTGCTTTCTCGCAGTTAAGTGAAGAGTCCTGATGCACAAGTTACTAACTTGTGTAACGATATATCTGTAAGAGACAGTAGTTAGTGACAGATTCCTTACCTTAGAATATCCCCAGGCGTCAGGCTGGATCCGGAAAGTTTTTTGCGTAGCAGTACCCTTGCGCGTCGGTAGGCGGCGTCGTGCGGCTCCGCGTCCGTCGTCGGCGTCGTGATCGCCGGGATGACGTCGCGGGCAGTACTTAGGCGCCGCCCCTGCGCGCTGACGTCAGTTCTGTACACGACTTTCCGCGCCAGGAACGCAGAGCCATGCAAGAAGCTGACATAGGTGTCTGAAAAATACTAGGGCCCTGAAAGGGATGTCCTTAACCCTAGAAATCAGTTCGCAGAACGGGGAGGATGGGTGGGCGGTAAGGAATCTGTCACTAACTACTGTCTCTTACAGATATATCGTTACACAAGTTAGTAACTTGTGCATCTGAAAGAGACACGTTAGTGACAGATTCCTTACCTTAGAATAGATACCCCAGCAATACCAACCCCGGTGGTGGGTCTGCGAACAAAGATCAGACAAGGAAGTCCTGGAGGACAGAACGGCCAAAGAAGCCGTCCCTCCGGACCTGACTGTCAAGGCAGTAATGCTTTGTAAACGTGTGCAGCGAGGCCCACGTAGCTGCCTGACAGATAACCGGCAGCGGAACACCGCGGCCCAAGGCCGTGGTAGCAGCCGTTGCCCTGGTGGAATGGGCACGCAGCCCAACAGGAGGCTCCTTCTTAGCCAAAGAATAGCAGGTCTTGATGCACAAGGTAACCCAGCGGGAGATGGTCCTCTTGTGCACCGCCCGACCTTTTGGCGCCCACGTAGCCAACAAAGAGCTGGTCATCCACCCGGAAGTGTTTTGTGCGGTCAATATAGAAAGAGAGCGCACGTTTTGGGTCCAGACGGTGGAGCCTCTCTTCCTCTCTGGAAGGATGCGGAGGCGGAAAGAAGGTGGGCAAAGTGATGGTCTGCCCAATGTGGAAAGCAGTAACCACCTTTGGCAAGAAGGACGGACGCGTCCGAAGAACAACCTTGTCTGGATGAACAGACAGAAAGGGAGGTTTGCAAGATAGAGCCTGGAGCTCACTCACCCGCCGAGCGGAGGTGATGGCCACCAGAAAGGCTGTCTTCAGAGTCAGAAGACGAAGAGGACAGTTATGTAGAGGCTCAAAGGGAGCGCACATTAAAAGGTAAGAACCAAGTTCAAGTCCCACTGAGGCATCACAAACGGAACAGGAGGGAAGAGGTGAGTAATGCCTTTTAAGAACCTGTTAACAACAGGGGACTTGAAAAGGGAGGGCTGATCAGGGAGCCTGAGGAAGGCCGAGATAGCACAAAGATAACCCTTGATGGTACCCAGGGCAGAACCCTGTTGGGCCAAAGAGAGAAGGAACAGAAGGACCTCAGAAAGAGGGGCAGAAAGGGGATTCACAGCCTTTGCTGTGCACCATGCCACAAATTTGTTCCACCTGCAGGCGTATACCACCTTAGTGGAGGGACGCCTGGCTGCCAGAATCACATCACAAACTTCGGGAGGCAAGTCGAAAGGAATCAACTGCCGCCGCTCAATCTCCACGCAAGCAGGTGTAGACTGGACAGGTTCGGGTGGAGGACCGTCCCCTGCTGCTGCGACAGAAGATCCTCCCGAAGAGGCAGACGGATCGGGGGATCTACGCTCATATTGAGTAGCTCGGGATACCAAACTCTTCGAGCCCAGTCCGGAGCCACAAGAATGACTTGGGCCCGGTCGTGCCGAATCTTCTTCAACACTCTGGGTAGAAGTGGTATAGGCGGAAAGGCGTACAATAGACCGCAACTCCACTCGTGACGAAAGCGTCGCCGAGCGAGTGCCGCCTTGGAAATTCCAACGCGCAGAACTGATGACATTGCGCGTTCTCTTCGGTGGCGAATAGATCTAACCAAGGCTCTCCCCACTGTAGAAAGAGTCCTTGCGCCACTTCCGAGTGAAGACGCCATTCGTGATCCATCATGCACCTGCGGCTGAGTTCGTCCGCCCTGGCGTTCAGGGAACCTGCCAGGTGTTGAACCACCAGGAACATGCCCTGATGTTCCAGCCATGTCCAGAGGCGCAGAGCCTCCTGACAAAGGGTCCACGACCCCACCCCGCCTTGTTTGTTGCAGTACCACATGGCGGTGGTGTTGTCTGTGAACACCTGCACTACCTTCCCTTTGACAGAGGGAAGGAATGCCTTGAGTGCAAGTCGGATCGCCCGGAGCTCCAGAAGGTTGATATGGAGCCGGGACTCCGCCGGAGACCAGAGGCCTCTGATCTCCGCCTCTCCCATGTGACCGCCCCATCCCAGAAGGGACGCGTCCGTCACAACTGTGTGCTCTGGCTGGGGAAGGGAGAGGGATCTGCCCATGACCCATTGCCGGTTCGAGAGCCACCACTGCAACTGTTTTGCAGTCCCCTCCGAGATCTGGACGTGATCGGACAGGTCGCCCTGGTGCTGCGCCCACTGGAACTTCAGGTCCCACTGCAGAGCCCGCATATGCCATCTGGCATGAGTGACCAGCAGGATGCAGGAGGCCATGAGGCCCAGCAGCCTCAGGGTCATCCGTACCGAAACCCAGGATAAGGGCTGAAAGATCGGAATCATAGCCTGAATATCCCGGACTCGCCGTTCGGGAGGATAGGCCCGAAACTGCGTCGTGTCCAGAACTGCTCCGATGAAAAGGAGCTGTGGAGAAGGAATCAGATGCGACTTTGGCACATTGATGGAGAACCCCAGCGAGTGCAGGAGTTCGGCCGTAGTCTGGAGGTGGGAGACAACTGCCTGGGACGAGCCCGCCTTCAGCAGCCAGTCGTCGAGGTAGGGGAAGACTGAAACCCCTGCCCGGCGCAGATGAGCTGCGACCACCGCCATCACTTTCGTGAACACCCGAGGGGCACTGGTAAGGCCAAAGGGGAGCACGGTGAACTGAAAATGCTCGAGGCCTACCGTGAACCGAAGGTAACGCCGGTGGGCCGGCAGGACGGGGATGTGGAAATAGGCGTCCTGCAAGTCCAACGCTACCAACCAGTCTCCGGGGTCGAGGGCAGTCAAGACCTGAGCTAGGGTGAGCATCTTGAACTTCTCCTTCCGGAGGAAGCGATTGACGTTCCGGAGGTCCAAGATAGGACGCATGTCCTCCTTGTCCTTTTGGGCACCAGAAAGTAGTGGGAGTAGCAACCACGCCCTACTTCTGGGGTCGGAACATGCTCGATGGCCCTCTTGGCCAAGAGGGCCGTGACTTCCTTCTGTAGAAGCACCAAGTGATCCCCTGACATGCGGTGGAATTGAGGTGGCATGGCTGGGGGGTGGTCTCGAAGGGGAGGGAGTAGCCCCTTCGGACAATGTCCAAGACCCACTTGTCCGAGGTGATGGGACGCCAGTGGTGAAGGTGATGGCGGACCCTGCCCTCGACTGGCGTGCTGTGCACCTGAAAGGAGGGACTAGGAGGGCTTGGAGGCCGCGGACGGGTTGGAGGTGGTGGCCTGACCCGCACGCTGGTTGCCCGAACCGCCACGGCAGTATCCACGTCCTCGGCCACGCGAAGGCGCTTGCTGCGCGGGCCGTTGGCCGGGCTGTGGACGTGACTGGGCGCCCCTTCCGTGGCCACGAAAGGGGCGAAAAGCAGACGTTTGCGGAGGGCGCACAACAGCAAGGCCCAGGGACTTAGCAGTAGCCCGTGAGTCCTTGAAACGCTCCAGCGCATGGTCTGCCTTCGAACCAAAAGACCGACTCCATCAAAGGGCATGTCCATGAGAGTATTCTGGACATCCCCTGAAAAACCAGTGGTTCTCAGCCAGGCGTGGCGACGCAGCGCCACCGTCGTTGCAAGCGATCTGCCCAGCGAGTCGGCGGTATCAAGGCCACAGCGGATGGTATATTTAGCCGCATCACGCCCTTCCGCAATAGCGCGGGTAAGCAGTGTCTGGACCTCCTCAGAACACTGCGGCAAAACATCAGCCACCGAATCCCACAGGGAGTGGGTGTATCGGCCCAAGAGGCAAGCGGTATTAACAGACCGCAAGCCAGCACTGGAGGAAGAGAAAGCCTTCTTCCCAAAGTGATCCAGGCGCTTGGATTCCCTATCCGGAGGGGCGGTAGGGAAGGCTGTTTGGGAGGCAGAGGCTTGGACAACCAAGCTCTCAGGGGTGGGGTGTTGGGAGAGAAACAGGGGGTCGCCCGGAGCCGGGCGATGGCGTCGGGCCACGTTCCTATCCACAGGAGCCCCTGTGGTGGGTTTGGACCAGGCACCCAAAAGAACGTCAGTGAGTGCATCGTTGAACGGCAGCACAGGCTCCGAAGAGGAGGCCGCCGGCTGAAGCACTTCAGTCAGGAGGTTAGTCCTGACGGCCACTGTAGGCAACTGGAGATTTAAGGCTCCAGCAGCTCTACGCAACACCGTTGCAAAATTAGCCCCCTCCTCCGTTGCCACGGGAGGAGACAGCATGCCAGAGTCGGGGAGGTATCCAGCCCACTGGCATCCCCAAGTTCCTCAACCCAGTCCGGGTCAAACTCGCACTGTTGTGTGAGAGGGTCGTCAGACCCCTCCCAGCTCTCCTGGTCCTCCTCAGGTTGAAAAGATGGAGGAGGAGGGACATAAGGGACCCAAGGTCTCATCGGGCGCCGGAACCGGCGTCGGGCGACGCCGGTCCGGCTCCATGTCCGGACCCGGGGAGAACCGGGAACGACGCCGCCCGGAGCCCCGGACGGCGTCGGAAACGGCACCGGGGACATCGGCGTCGGCGGAGGCGTGGTTAGGTCAACCGGTGTCGATGGGGGTTGCGGCACCACCGGAACCGGGGTCGAGGCCGGGGCCGGAGCCGAGGCCGGGACGAAGGCTGGTGGGACAGGCGACGCCGGGACCGGAGTCGACGGCGACGCCGGAGCAACCCCATCAGGGCCCGCGGGGCCCGAAGGCGCACCGGAGGGACCTTGAGGCCCGAAGAGGCGGGCCATGGCCGACAGGAATTTCTGTACTTCGGCCGGAGTCGCCCCGAACCCGGGAAGGACGGGTAATGCGGGGGCAACTCGACAGGCACGTCCGGGGCCGCGGGGGCGGGACGGTGCCGACAGGGACCTCAGCCGAGTCGCGCGACCGGCGAGGCGAAGTCTTAGAGCGATGACGCCGCTTAGACTTCTTGTGCTTCGACTTACCGGAAGAGCGCGAAGACTTGGATTCCGACGAACGGCGGGGACTCCGCGTCCGGCCCCTCGACCTCTCCCGGGACCGGGGCTTGCTGCGGCGCGGAGCCGACTGCCGGACTTCAAGGAGCTTTCGAGACCGCTCTCGCAAAGCCTTCGGATGAAGTTTCCGGCAGTCAGGGCACGACTTCGTGTCGTGGCCTCGGCCGAGACAGAAGAGACACTCGAGGTGGGGGTCCGTGATGGACATCATACGACCACATTCCTCGCAGGGCTTAAAGCCGGGCATCCCTACGACACCTTAGGAGTCGTGAAGACTCGTTGAAGAGAACAGTGAAAAATTTCACAAAAAAGATAGTCAAAAAGTGACTAGGGCACTGCTCTTCCCGGATCTGCGCTTACTGGCGCGGAAAAAGAAGAACTGACGTCAGCGCGCAGGGGCGGCGCCTAAGTACTGCCCGCGACGTCATCCCGGCGATCACGACGCCGACGACGGACGCGGAGCCGCACAACGCCGCCTACCGACGCGCAAGGGTACTGCTACGCAAAAAACTTTCCGGATCCAGCCTGACGCCTGGGGATATTCTAAGGTAAGGAATCTGTCACTAACGTGTCTCTTTCAGATTTATTGTTTCTTGTAAAATCCATATCTACTGGACCCTCTGATGGATCTTTTTTATTTTGGTGTCCATAAATTAATAAAAATATACTCTATTTTTATAAATTGGTGTTGGATTTCTTGAGTGTCAAGTTTCTTTCTTCAATTGTTTTGGTGCTGTTAAATACTTTACACTTGTTCCTTTGTGTAAGCCTGACTGCTCAGAAGCACAGCTACCAAGGGTTGAGCTAAGGTGTAAGAAACAAAACCTGACTGGTACTAAAAGGGTTGGTAGTATATTACATGGTGAGGTCACACACCCACACCATATAATACACCCCATTTCCTCACAAATGCTGCTTCACTAATTTTAATTTTGACCAGTAGTGCATCCGATATTCTTTTTGGTCTCTGGATGATGAGCACCAGCCAATCCACCGGTGCACTTCCAGGTTACCAGGAACTAGGTCTTTCTGAATTCCACATTATCCAGGAAGATGTGTGGTTCATTTGTTATTGTGAGTCATCTCGGAGCCGCATTCCCTCTGAGGTACTCAGTCATAATTGCGCCAAGAAGGAAAGTCATCACTTGAGTTCTTTTTATCTCTGCTAAAGATTCCCCGCCATTTGTATTTGTGGCTGTTTGATTCAAAGAAGTGTCCCTAATGAGTAGGGGTGCTGAAAGAATTGTAGAAATCCCATCTTCGAATGATAGCCCTTCCGTCATTCTCAAAAAGTTATGGATTGAATACTATTCATATACTGAGATTTGCATTATTGTCCTTATAATCTCTCAGGGCAAACACACTCCTTTATCACGAACAAACACGGAGAGAAAGAGGCATCAAACCTAGGTATAACCTCCTTATATCAATATAATCACACAAAAGATGCCAAGATCTTGATTGAGAAGTTCTGTTGAAACCTGCATGAATCCCAAAGAATTTAGAAAAATCGCCTCACCCACAAGCTATCGTTATCCATTATAGGTGGAGGTGATTTCTTTCCACTTTGGGAAAAACCCCTGCAGCCCTCCTCCGAAAGGTGTAGAGTGAACAGAGGGGAAGAGAAAGAGTCACTGTTTTATGGGATTGGCTCCTTTAGCTGCACCCCCTGTACTTCTGCCCTTGGAGTTGTTCCCTCTGTAAGTTCCCATACAGTAAGCTCATTTAGGTTGCTGCCTCTGAAAAGAGGCTGGAGCATCGGGAGCGGTGGCCTTGGCACCGCCTCTGCATTGGGTCCTCTGAAATACACCCCCGGGAAAAGTCATCTGAAGAGCCCCATAGTCTTGGCACTATCTGTGTCTTTCTTGATCTTTTCCAGCATTTAATCCACCTGCGATCCAAAGAGGAGTTCCCCGTCAAACGTCAGGTTTAGCAGATGCTGTTCAATCCCTGGCTCAAACCCCAAGACACACAGCCAAGCATAACACCTGTTGAGGAACTGGAATTTATGCCCCCTGGTTGCAGTATCGGCTGCACCAAGGGTGAACCTGATGGTTGTGTAAGAAATTATATTGGCTCCTGAGACAAGCGCGTCGCCACCTTGCCTATATTGCTCTGCAAGGTGCTGGAGAAGTTCCTTTATTTCGTCCCATTGGGCCTTGTCATAACGAGAAAGTAAGCCAATTGAATTGCCAATCCACCACTGAGAGGCTGATAATGCACCAATCCTCTTGGTTGCCACGTCAATTTTCTTATTTTCTTAATCTGGCGGAGGGGCATCGCCAGTCCTTTCGGCATTGCGCGCAGTGTGGACCACCAAAGGGTCTGATAGAAGTTGTGTATGGATAGAGGGAAGGTCAGTAGATCAGGATTTTTATTTTTAATCTACCCATGCATTAACCACTTTGGCCTTTAAAGGGCTCCCTGAAGGTGTCAGGCGCAGTTTTTAGAATGCCCTTGAGCATGGGCAGGAACTGCACAGTATGTTGAATGGTGGACAGTGTCTTGATCAGGAAGTCTTTGTCTTGCTGAACATTATGTTGGTCTGCTTTGAAAAACATAGGGGCCCTGATGATGACCTTATACTAAGAGGTGGTATTATCAGGAGGGGAGGTCTTGGCTGGATAGAGATCTGGATCCGTGTCCACGGGGGATTGACATTGTAGTCATCCCATGGGTTGTCTCAAGGTTCAGATCATATGAGGCCTCAAAGGGATCTATAGGATATGAGGGACTACCCCCCACCCCCCTAATAAGAGGAGTGAAGAGCATCTTCCAGGTAAGAAGGCAGAGGTGGCCTATGTAGAGGTAGGGGGAGGTTTTGGAGGAAGAGGTGCAGGGGGACGGATAGGTAATGGGCTTCCACCCCTGGCCTTGTGTTTCTTCTGTCTAGTTCTTCCTAGTAGATGCTGAAGGATTGGCTGCTTTAGATCCTTGGCGCCACAGACTATGGTGCTCTGGATGCCGGTGATCTCAACATCGAGGGAGCTTATTGGCTTGTTAGAGTGGAGGTGACGGTCAGCGCGGAGTGATGTTTCAGAGCCGAAGGGGTCTTTGAATCAGATTTCGGTGCCGGAGTCAAGGAAGTTGTCGGCGCCGAAGAAGCCCATGGCTTGTGTGGCAGTTTTGGTGCTAGTTGTTGGCTTGGTGTCTGCTCAGAGACCTTCTTTAGGTGCCAACTATGGCCCACAGGCAGTGGTGGACCAGAAGCCTGAAGTTTGACTTCAGGGCTCGACCCCCATTTCCCACTGGGGCGGTGTGTGGCCTGTGCACGTTGTCAGTGTGCAACTGGTGGAAGGGAGTGTGTACTCGCGCTCGAAGACTTGCCACTTTGATGTGCTTCCAGGACTTGCTGCTCCTCCGTCTCTTACTCAGAGTGTGAGCTTGGTTTCAGACTGAACTGGAGAGACTGGTCACCAGAGGGGCCGACCTCCATCTCCTCCTTGGTGTCTTATTCCCCAAAAATGTCATGAATGAGACGTCCTGTCAGTGCTACATTTTGTGCCGAGGGATGTGCCGAGTACTACAAATACCTTAAGGGCTTCTTTGAGCGGAATGAGACTCGGGCAGAACAGATGGCCTCATCGCGCTAAGGCCAAAGGCAGAGACTGCGGACCTGGTGTTGGTCAGTTCAAGGATGCTTGGAGTGACACTGAGGGCAATACTGAAAAGGAGTCCTTTCCAATACGGAGTCTTCATTCTTGGAGAGGAAAAAATAGAAGATGAGGCACAAGGCACCGAGTGGGGTGTTGAGTTGAAAACTGGTCGCCTAGCCTTACGGAGGTCGTGATGAGAAGAAACCCAAAGCAGCTGTAGATTATTCATGCCAACAGGACAGGATAGACTGTTTGAGTCAGACGAGGAACACCAAGACCTCGGAAATATTTACATAGCAATTGCTTCCAGCGCCGACAGGTGGCGTCATGCCGCATCGTACTACATCATGCTGCTTGTCCCATGTAGGTATGGCATCTGAACAAGTACAAATAGACTACCTGCATGCGCTTGAGTCAGGTTCTTTCTATACTCTGCCAATGCCAAAAGATGTGCAGCCTTAAGAAACCAGTACTAGACAGTGTGCAGAGTATAAATATCGTCATCTTATTACCTATGTTCTTTGTAAGTCCATTCTACAGAATGGGGAGGTGGAAGGCAGGTGAGGAAACTGCAGTTAGGTACAGTCTCTACCAGATAAGGCATTACCGAAGGTAAGTACCTTATTCCTCTGAAAGACTACTAACCACAGATTCCTCACCATTTGACTAGATACCAAAGCTGTACCGTGCTGATGGGTCTTTGGAACGGCTCAGACAAGGAAATCCTGCTAGACCAAACAGGTGAAACATCCATCCCACTATACCCGGCTAGTCAATGCTCCAGACTACTATAAGCAGTTCATTGTGCAGACTGATGCCTCTGAGCTAGGGATAGGGGCGGTCCTATCCCAGACCAATGATGATGGCCAGGACCAACCTGTTGCTTTGATAAGCAAGAGGCTACTCCCCAGGGAACAGCGTTGGCGTGCCATTGAGGGAGGCCTTTGCTGTGGTTTGGTCCCTGAAGAAGCTGAGACCCTACATGTTTGGAACTCACTTCCTAATCCAAACTGACCACAAACCTCTCAGAAAGCTAATGCAAATGAAAGGTGAAAACCCCAAACTGTTGAAGTGGTCCATCTCCCTACAGGGGATAGACTTTACAGCGGAACACAGACCTGGGACCTACCATGCCAATGCAGATGGACTTTCCAGTTCTTCCACTTAGATGATGAAGAATCTCTTGGGATAGGTTAGTTGTGAAGAAGTTCAGGGAAGCAGGATGGTAGAGATAGGATCTTCTTTATTAGGATAGAGGTATAACAGCGTCCTAGCCACAGGGCAGCCAGCAGCAACTGACTCCCAGCACTAGGCAACCGAAGCAAACCATTGTAACATTCTAGATTCAGAAGGTAAACAATTCTCAGTCAGAGGAGCTCACAGATAGCAAGTGATGAGAGGGTAATTACCACACACCTTCCCCCCCAACACAAAATATAACATGAAGAATAACTGAAAGGTATAATCATATCAAAATATAACTGAGTGGTTACATTCACTTCAAAACGTAGCTGAGTAGTTTCTGCGGAGTTTTACAAGTGCGAGTGCTCCTACGCAGAGGAGAAACTTCTTTGGGTGAAACAGGTTTTTTATTTTTGTCAAGAGAAACGCAAGTACGTACAGGAGCAATCCTATTCAAATTCCAAATACGGCCATCATCAAGTTTAACCGCATTGAGAAATAGTTTGATCACAGTTTGGGGAGAGGAGAATTTAGCACTACCACACTTCTGGGGAAAACGTACCCTCACACGATCACCCACACTTACTACAGTGCGAGATACCGCATGCCTGGTATCGAAGGTGACTTTTCTCTTAGCTGACTTGAGATCTTGACGGGCACGCCATTCAGTGTCCACACTATTGTCATCACTAGCACCCTTCCCTCTCATCCAAGTTTGAAACATATAGGTGTTGGGAGTACGCCCTCTAAACAACTCAAATGGAACTTTTTCAGTAATGGAATGTGGGGTTAAGCGGTATACCATAACACGCTCAACTATGGAAGCTTTCCAGTCACGGTTTAGTTCTTTTGCCAGTTGAATAGCTTCTTTCAGAACACGGTTGAATCTCTCTACCATTCCATTGCATTCTGGATGATAGAGAGAACAACGCTTGTGTTCAATACCTTTGCTGGTCAAGAATTCCTCCACCTCTCTTGATACCAGCTGTACGCCATTATCTGTCAGGAGAGATTCAGGAAGACCCTCTCTGCAAAAAATGTTCTCTAAGAATTTTATAACATCCTTAGTTTCTATACTCTGTGTGACTTTGATCTCCGGCCATCTAGAGTACATGTCAATTAACACAAGAACATAAAATTGACCCGTCTTGGAGGTGACAGGGCCCAACAGATCTAAGGCAACGTGTTGCCAACAACGTTTAGGAGCCTCTCGTATAATCATTGGCTGGACCCTAGTTTTGCAAATCTTATCAGAGGCATTACACTCCATGCAGTCTCTCACCATGCGTTCTACTTGCATATCAATTCCAGGCCACCAGAAATGTAAACGAACCCTCTCCTTGGTTTTGGATATGCCTTGATGCACCAGATGAGCTAAACGAACAATTTTCTGTCTGAGGGAAGTTGGAGGAACAAGACGCGTTCCCCTCCAAAGCAAATTATCATTCACTGAAAGTTCATTCTTAACATTCCAGAACTTCCTAACACCTTCAGTCAAACTTCTGATACCGGTCCATCCATCTGACACCAATCTACATACATTGAGTAAATCCTGGTCAATTTTCATGGAGTCTCTCCATTCTGACTCCGAAACTACTCCTTCAACCACTTCACATACTCTGAAGTCATCAACTTCCCAGGTATCCTCAGGGTCAAGAGAGATCTCGCCAGATTGCTCAGGAACTAGACGAGAAAGACAGTCTGCCACTTTGTTGTCAACACCCGGAATGTAATTGACAACAAAGTCGAAGTCCTGAAGTGCTATGACCCACTTACATATACGAGAGGAAACAGCATCTAATGACTTTTTACAGAATAGATCTTTTAGAGGCTTGTGATCTAAATGGACAACAAAAGAGGAACCCCAGAGAAACTTCTTGAGCTTTTTTATTGCCCAGAAAATGCACAAGGCCTCTTTTTCGATTACTGAATATTGAAGCTCTGGACCAACAAGAGCTCTTGAAAGGAAAAGAATGGTTTCTTCCCTGCCATCCCTAATTTGTTTAAGAACAGCACCTAAACTTCGTGAACTGGCATCAGTGACAAGAATGGAGCTAGCAGAAGAATCAAAGCTCTGTAAAGAGGGGGCAGAACAAAGGGCCTTCTTTACTCCCTCAAACTCCAACTGACACTGAGCAGTCCAAGAGAATTTCACACCTTTCTTTAAGAGAGTCCTAAGCTCACAGGTACGACAGGCAAACTGTGGAACAAACTTATTGTAGTACTCCGCCATACCCAGGAAGGTTACTAGTTCGTCCCTGGACTGTGGAACAGGAAGTCCTTCAATGGTCCTCACAAGACTATCTCTGGGCCTAACTCCCTCACTGGTCAAACGATGACCTAAATAATCAATCTCAGATAGATTAAACTTGCACTTATCCTCACGCAAAGTAAGACCTCTCTTACTGAAACGTTCAAGCACAGATCTCAATCTTTCATCGTGTTCGCTCTGAGACGAGGCATGAATCAAAACATCGTCCTGGTATATCTTTACTCCCTCAACCCCACTCAGCACGTCTTCCATGACCCTCTGAAAAACTGACGCAGCAGAGATCAAGCCAAAGGGAAGGCGTGTGAATTTGTATGTACCATAAGGAGTTATGAAGGCAGTTAGATCCATGGATTGCTCATCAATTTTGACCTGATGGTACGCCGCACGAAGGTCTAAAGTAGAGAAGATACGTGCATTCCCAAGTTGGGCTAACATTTCAGTTATGTTAGGGAGAGGGAACCTGTCAGCAACAACAGCACGGTTGAGAGCACGAAGGTCCACACATAAGCGAACCTCACCGGAGGCCTTGCGTGCTAAAACTACCGGGGCTAACCATTCGCTGGCCTCTGTTTCAACTATGATACCTTCTTTCTTTAGTTTCTCAAGCTCAATGAGCATAGACTCTTTCATAGCCAAAGGTACGCTGCGTACTTTACATGTGATGGGTTGAGAATCAGGCTTAAGAATAATCTTGTGCGTGTACCCTGAAAGATAACCTAACTTCTCGCAAAAGACATTCTTAAATTCAGAACGCAAACTACAACTAGAATCACTCACACTAGAAATGAGATTATTCTTCAAATCACTCTCACTAGAAATAACGTTTGTACAACACTCACTAGGGACACGTATTGAAGGAGCAGATTGAGAAGAGATGTCCCTGAGAACAATGCAAGGATCACCGCCAGGTATTAAGTATACACCTAGATCAGCCTGGTGAAACCAGCTGATTATGCTGTCACCCTTGCAGGAAATATATATCTTCCCCGCAGTCAACCTGCCTTTGTATTCAATATTGCCTATGAAGTAGCCAAACAATTTTATCGGTTGACCACCATAGGCTAAAGGTTTTATGTCCGGCTTGTAAGTTTTTACTTTCCCACGCAGTTTCAAGTCAAAAAACTCTTTGGGAATGAGAGAAATCTTTGCCCCTGAGTCGAAGAGCATCTTGATGTTGCAGTCATTCACTAGGACCACGTCAACAGGACCTTTGCTCTTGTTTTTACCCATTGGTGTAATTACCTCCCCACAGTGTAGATTATTTTCATCAGAGTCAAAGTCGCTATCACTCTCAAGCAAAACTTCTTTAACACGTCTGCTGGACTTATTCTTCTTTGCTCTACAGGCTTTGGATAGATGTCCAACTCTCCCACAGTTTTTGCATTTTGAAGTGAGAGCAGGACATGATTTGTCATTGGCTAGATGACCTAACATATCACATCGATAGCATCTTATAATTGTGTTACCCTTAAATTGAGAGTTTGAAGAGTGAGTAATTTGAGTAGGCTCACGTTGTTTCCAAATCGGCTTTGATGGTTTTTTAGTAACACTGTGAACCTTGTCTTCTAACACACCATTTTCTTTTTTAATGACCTCTACACAGGCCAGAGAGTGTTCGATTCTTTTAGCTATTGCGACAACCTCATCAAGTTGTGGATCATCCTTCTGCCAAAGATCATCTTTAATTTTCTCAACAGAGCAGCCCAGCATAAATTGATCACATATGCGTTCTTCAAGAGAACTATCAAATTTGCATGTGGCACCTAATTTACGCAGGGCAGTGATGTAAGATTCGACAGACTCATCACTTTTTTGTACCCGTTTACCAAAATGGTAACGTTCGAGAATGGTGCTAACCTTAGGGAGATAATGCTTATCAAGTTTTTTAAGACATATTTCAAATTCATTGAGGTTCCCTGACTCTTCATCAGTTAGGTTGGGAAGGTGTTCAAACACTTCTTGTCCTTCGGAACCTAAACAGTGCAAAAGTAATGCGGACTTTCTTTCAGCACTCAGGGATACTCCGCAAACCCTTGCATAGTTTAGGAAAACTTTTTTCCATTTTGACCAACGCAAATTAGGATCCCCAGGGTTAGATAGAAAAAATGGAGGAGGAGTTACATTTTGAATGGTGTATTAAATAAGTAAGTACGTGTTCAGGGTATATTGTTCTTGTTTGAGATCAATATAATAAAATCTTGAATGTACAGTAAGAAGCTGATTGGATGAAAGCTTCCAGTGTAGAGAGGAAGTAGTAAAAGATCCAAGAAATGGAGTAAGAGCTGTGAGTATCAGCGTTGAACAACAGTCGACACTCAACAGGAACTTTTATCAGCTTAGAGCAACTTTTGACACACAGCTCGTACCTAGAAATGCTGTGTGTGTCAGCGTGAAGGAACAATTTCAAAAGCCACCAGTAATCACAGTTGACACACGAAACTAAGGCAGGAGTGCTGTGTGTGTCAGCGTGAATGCGGCGTTGCTGGCAGTTGGCTGTAAAACTAAGTAAGAGAGAAAATTGCTGTGCGCATCAGCGCACCATAGAAACAGCTGCGTGCAACAGCGCGATGTTGAAAATGGGTCGCGAAGAAATTGCTGTGCGCATCAGCGCACCGAAGAAACAGCTGTGCGCATTAGCGCGATGTCGGAAATACGTCACCTAGCAACCTTAAGACGCTGGGGAGCGTGGAAGGACGTGACTAGTTGGTTGCTAGGAGACGAGACGCTTGGGATCGACGTTGGACGCGATGAGGAATGAATGCGTCATCATGTAGGGGAGAGGAGGATTCAATGGCGTTCAGTGCGAGCAGCCAAGGCGCGAGCACGCATTCAAACAATGCTCGTGAAACGCCTATGAGACGGGCCGGCTCAGCGACTCAGGCATAAATCACGGCAAGGACAAGGTTTCACCAAGGAGCGAGGCGAAAATGGTGAAGAGATGAGTCGCAGCCGGGCAGACCGAGGGATGAAGTGAGGACGCGCAAGAGGGTAGGCAAGTCTCTCTCTCTCAGTGAGGGAAGCGGCTTAAAAATTGTAAATATAGCGCAGACAGTACCTTGTTTGTACGAATACAGTTGTGTTAGGACGCTGTAGAAGAGCAGAAACGGCAGAAGTCCTTAAGTAGATTGGAAGCGAAGATCAACAGTGAACTTCTTGATGTATGTTTCCTGATGTATGTAGAGATGACAATCTTGTTAGACGAAGTTTGTTCATCCCACGCTCGTCGCCAGTGTGAAGAAGTTCAGGGAAGCAGGATGGTAGAGATAGGATCTTCTTTATTAGGATAGAGGTATTACAGCGTCCTAGCCACAGGGCAGCCAGCAGCAACTGACTCCCAGCACTAGGCAACCGAAGCAAACCATTGTAACATTCTAGATTCAGAAGGTAAACAATTCTCAGTCAGAGGAGCTCACAGATAGCAAGTGATGAGAGGGTAATTACCACATTAGTCTCATCCCCAACTGTGTTGCTTAAACTATGTTAGGAATGTGTTTCATGGCAAACTAGAAAAGTAATCATCAAGTAATCCAAAAGTAATCTCAAAGTAATTTCAAGTGTTTTTGAACAGTTTACCAAATGTTTCTTGACTGCAAAAGTATTCTAAATGTTCCTACCAAACCAGTATTCAATGTCTGTTGAAAAGTAACATTATATGAAAAGTATAACTTACCTGCTACTGAGTAAATCTTGGTTCAAGAAATAAAACAACAAAATATCAACTTTATAGTACAACAATTGGTCTGGAGTCAGTCTTTGAGTGTGTGACATCATTTCTTGCCCGAGTGTGTACAGCAAATGCTAACACTGTCCTTTGATGAGCCTGACTCGTCAACCACACTACCGCAAAGGAGAGTAAGGTATTATCTACTCTAGCCTCTGCTATATATCTTTGGAGATCCGCTGGACTCTGTGCACACTATACCATACTTTGGTATAGTATATACAGAGCCAGCTTCCTACACCTTGACATGTACTTTCAGTTTCACACCGGACGCAGCAGACCATTCGATCATGGCTACAGATTATGCTAGGATCAACGTCACCGCCGTCGGTTGCGGACCTGTTCGTTCTTTTGGACACTAAAGTCAATGTACCATCTAATTTGGTTTATCCTCAGTCTGAACCCGACTTAACTAGAATAGAGTATCTTTTTTATGTTGATTATCCTCAAGATGATATTTTACAGGACTTGCAAGTGTTCTGGACACTCTTCTCCGTTTATCATCTCCTACTCTAGTTATAGCTATTGGGGAGGCAGCATCATTTGCCACAGTTATACGTAGAGCTCAGAAAAAGAGACAAGGAAACCTATGGAGTCAAAAAGGGACCAAGGGTAGTAGTTAGTTTCAAGAGACAACGTCCCTTTACAAAGAAAATCAATCTAATTAAGCCAAAATATCACAATCAAGATTGGCTCGGTTTGTGTCTTAATTGACAGTATCGAGAAATTTATTCACAAATAATGAAAACACAACAATACATGAAAAGGTGAGGGAGCTGGACGTGACAGGGTAATGGGAAATCAGCCAATTTCCTTACCACAGGCAAGGGATTTAAAAGAAATACATCTTGTACTCCACATATATAATGAATTACAGTTTAGAGTTAAGATGTAAGTGTCGACGACGTTTCGATCCCAAACAGGGTTATGGGATCATCATCAGGACTAAGCAATAAAGCAAATGCCTGGGAAGTAGCCCTGTAGTGATCAGACGCTAGGGTCTGATAGGTCGTACTAACGTAGGCCAACATGGAGCAATCGTAGTGAGGAAATTAGGCGGCCGATGGGTAGGAGTGTACCCGGGCTGAAACGTATTGGAATAATAGATGTCTACTGTGGCGATGGTGCGCCCGCATCAACCAACCGACGTGGTAGCCGCGTGAAGTATTGTCCAGAGTTGGGCGTAGACAGTGTTGTTGCATTAACCAAGTAATGGTCCTGTGGGGATTCAGAGCCGGAATCAGGCTGGTGGTGTAACCGATAACGTCATGGCGAGGAAGTGACCAAGGATTAAGCCGCTGTGAGTTGTGCTCGACGGTTAGTAGCCGAATTACTTGGTTAACGCAACAACACTGTCTACGTCCAACTCTGGATGATACTTCACGCGGCTACCACGCCGGTTGGTTGATGCGGGCGCACCATCGCCACAGTAGACATCTATTATTCCAATACGTTTCAGCCCGGGTACACTCCTACCCATCGGCCACCTAATTTCCTCACTACGATTACTCCATGTTGGCCTACGTTAGTACGACCTATCAGACCCTATCGTCTGATCACTACAGGGCTACTTCCCAGGCATTTGCTTTATTGCTTAGTCCTGATGATGATCCCATAACCCTGTTGGGGATCGAAACGTCGTCGACACTTACATCTTAACTCTAAACTGTAATTCATTATATATGTGGAGTACAAGATGTATTTCTAATTGTGACTTCTGCTAATTTACATTTTTCTACCTAAAAGTCACTTTTAAGTCACTTGCCTGTGGTAAGGAAATCAGCTGATTTCCCATTTCCCTGTCATGTCCAGCTCACTCACCTTTTCATGTATTGTTGTGTTTTCATTATTTGTGAATACATTTCTCGATACTGTCAATTAAGACACAAACAGAGCCAATCTTGATTGTGATATTTTGGCTTAATTAGATTGATTTTCTTTGTAAAGGGACCGTTGTCACAGTTATACGTAGGGCAGCTGAGACTCTTCATCTTACCTTCTTACCTTGCCAACTCAGCAGGTTAAGACTGCTTTGCTAACTGATATATTCAATCAAGCTTGTGCTTCACAGGAACCTTTAATGCTGTTTAATAAGGCTTTAACCGATGTTTATTGGGTACTTGGGCTTAATCAGGATCTTTTCCTGCAATGAATCGCCAAATTACGAGAAGCCATCATCTTGCACAAGGAGATCCAGATTTCCTTCTACAACATCAAACTCCAGAAAGCCTGATTGTACAGGCTTCAACTAGCCGTACTAATCCTAATGCATTACCTACTACTCTTCCTGATAGGGAGTCTATGAAGATGGAAGCTTATGGAAAAGGGTGTTCTCTTCCACAGGTTTGGCTTTGAGATCGGTTAATACTTCTTGTCTGTTAGGGAGATATTCCCCTGCTTTGTGGGATAGTGTGGCTGATGTTTTACCTGCAGTCCCGGAGGATACTAATAAGATTTTACAGAGTTTGGTTGCTGATGGGCAGGATGAAGCAAAACTCTTTATTAAATCTGGATTAGTTACAACAGCTTGTTTAGGAAGAGCATTAGGGACATGTGTACCGATTAGACGACATGCTTGGATCCGCTCCACTGGATTTTCTACGGATGTTCAATATTCATTAATGGACATGTCGTTTGATGGAACTAGGTTATTTGGTGAAAAAGCAGACACAGCCCTCGAAAGATTTAAGGAGAGTTAGGCCACTGACTGCTCCTTAAGTTTTGTATCTTCAACTCGCCAGTTGCCGCAGCAGCAGCACAACTTTCAAGGTTTTGAAAGAGGCTACCTTTAGAGACTGAGGCGGTACATGCTTCAACTACAGCAGACCACTCCGGCTTTTAGGGGACATTGAGCAGGTAAACCGCGTACAGCCTCTCAAGAACAACGATTTGCTCATACTCAAGGCCCCCCTTCTGCAGCAACTTCAAAGCCTCTCTAAGTTACCTTGATGCCACACCATCGCCCAGTTGGAGGTCGGATCACCTATTACCTCCAGGTTTGGAGGAGCATAACTTCAGATCAATGAGTGTTACAGATCATGGCACAAGGTTATTCCCTACCCTTCCAGACATTCCCTCTGGACATTAATCCACCACCACAACATCTACCAGAGGACCACTTGTCAATTCTTTAAGAAGTTGGTCAGGCACTCTTCGCAAAAGGAGCATTAGAGAGAGTTCCAATTTCAGAAATCGGGACTTGTCCATTTTAGATCTTCACCTCAACTTCTTTTAAATAAAGGATAGGTTCAAAATGCTCACACTGGCCAATGTTCTATCTGCCCTAGATCCAGTAGACTAGATGGTAGAATTGGATCTGCGGGATGCATATTTTCACATTCCAATTCTGCATTCTCACAGACATTACCTGCATTTTCAGGGAGGACAGGAATATATTCTGTCCTATGTCCTCCCCTTTGAGATGACCTGTGCACCTCGGGTGTTCACAAAGGTAATGGTAGTGGTTGCAGCCTATCTGCGGAGGTTGGGAATACCAGTCTTCCCTTATTACATTCGACAACTGGCTTTTGAAGGCTGTCTCGCCTCAAACAGTTACGAACCATCTCCAGACTACGGCCGACCTGCTAATATGGTTGAGTTTTACCATCAATGTGCCGAGTCACACCTCACTCCTTTGTAGAGGCTCCCTGACTTGGAGCTATCCTAGACACGGTGTTGTTTCGAACTCTGCTTCAATGAGTTCAGGATATTCGGGTTATGATCACGATGTTTCAGCCTGCAGCCTGAGTCTCAGTGAAGTGGCAATGTGACTTCTAAGTCTCTTGGCCTCCTGTATCCTGGTTGTGTACCATGCCAGATGGCACATGCGGGCTCTGCAATGGAACTTGAAGTCTCAGTGGGCTCAACACCAAGGAAATCTGTCAGATTTCATTCAGGTGCTGGAGGAGACTACAAAAGACCTGCAGTGGTGGCAGCTCGACTGCCATTGGACCAGCAGCAGATCTTTCTCCTTTTCCCACTCAGAGCAGACCGTTGTGACAGATGTGCCATTACTGGGCTGGGGAGGTCCTCTGAGGGAGGTGAAGATGAGAGGACTCTGGTCTCCGGTGGAAGCTCGACTTCGCATAACTCTGTTGGAGCTTCAAGTGATCCGTTTGCCTTCAAAGGCTTTCCTTCCAAGGATTAGGAGGTAGTACAAGTACTCACAGACAATACAACTGCCATATAGTATTGCAACAAACAAGGCAGAGTAGGGTTGTGGGTTCTGTGCTTTGAAGCTCTACATCTTCATAAGTGGCCGAGCAATCAGGGCATATCTCTGACTGTCCAACACCTGGCCGGATCTTTAAACATCAGAGCAAACAAACTCAGCCAGCGATTTCTAGCGGATCAGGAATGGCATTTGCACTCAGAGGTGGCTCGGAACATCTTCCAGCAATGGAGAGAACCCTGGCTCAATCTATTCACCACCACAGAGAACGTGTAGTGTCATGAATTGGGCATGTTGGAGTACCCAAGGCAGTCCTATGTAGGAGAGATGCTTTTCGCCTATATTGGGGGTTGGGACTCCTAGATGGCTTTCCTCCCCTACCTCTTCTGCGCAGGGAGTTCAAAAATATCGAGAGGGACCGGGCCCAAGTCATCCTTCTTGGTCCGGACTAGGCGATGAAAGTGTGTTACCCAGAACTTCTGGCCATGAGCACTGGTGCTTCAATTTGGCTGCCTCTTCAGTAGGATCTTCTGTCACAGCAATGGGCTCAGGTTTTGCACCCGAACCTGAGCAATTTACACCTCCATATATGGAGATTGAGCAGAGGCAGTTGATGATATATGATCTCCCTCCTGAAGTAGTTGGGATGCTTCTGGCAGCCAGGCATCCATCTACAAAAACTGTTTATTTTGGATGTTGGAAGAAGTTTGTGGTGTGATGTTCCTTCCACCATATCCAACACTACAAGCTTCTCTTTCAGATATTCTTTTGTTCTGTTTGTCATTGGAACAGCAAGTTCTTGCTGTAGCCATGGTCAAAGGCTATTTAGCAGCCATTTCTGCCTTTTTACGTTTGCCAGATCAGCCATTCTTTTTAAAATCACCAGTTGTGATACAGTTTTCAGGAGGTTGATCCATATGTTTCCTCCTGTTTTGTTTATAATTCTACAGTGGGATTTAAATTAAGCTTTATCTTACTTAATGTGTTTACCTTTTGAGCCTATGCGTAGTTCTTTATTACAGTTACTTACTCTAAAAATGGTGTTCCTTGTAACCATTACATCTGCTAAGCGGGTGAGGGAACTTCAGGCTTTGTCATCGATGCCTCCTTATGTTTCCTTCTTTCCTGATAAGTTGGTCCTCGGGACAAGAGCAGCATTCCTACCTAAAGCAGGTGCACCCTTTCACGTAGGACAATCCGTCACTTTATCATGTTTTTTGTGCTGGCTCATCCCTCAAAAAAGTAAGAGCGACTGCATCAACTTCATCCTAAAAGAGCTCTCAGTTTTTATTTGGAGAGAACTAGAGAATTTTAACAAGATGAACAACTTTTTATTGGTTGTTCTGGAGTAAAAAAGGGTAAGGCAGTGCAAAAGAGAACCATCGCTAGATGGATTGTCTTATGTATTAAGATCTATTTCAGTTTTAGATATTTGTCAGGCTGCAACATGTGTGGGCATCTTTGCACACGTTTGTCAAGCATTATTGCCTAGATAATCAAGTCAGATGGGAAGGGCATTTCGCCCAATCTGTCTTGCAGGATTTTCTAGTTTGAGCCATTACACAGCCCCACCATCTGGGAGATACTGCTTTGGTATCTATTCAAAAGTTACTTACCTGCAGTAATGCCTTTTCTAGTAGAGACTCTAACTGCAGATTTCTCACCTGCCCTCCCATCTCTCCATTCTGTGGAGTGGTCTCATAAAAATCTGTAGGTAATAACATTCCATTGCTATAAAATCTGCAATAAAAATCTCTTTATGACAGTTTCTTAAAGCTCAACATTTGTTGGTACGTACGGAGTATAGAAAGAAACTGACACCTGTAAGAGCAGGTAACCAATATGTATGGAAACCGACATCACAAACGCACGAGACGTAGCGGCACAAGAAACCATACGTCGTATGAATGACGTCACTTTTCGACGCTGGAGAATATTGGTTTGCAGAAGTTTCTGGATCCATTCTGACACCTGGAGGTATTTAAAATGTGAGGTATCTGCAGTTAGAGTCTCTAGCAGAAAGGGTGTTAGCAAAGGTAAGTAACTTATTCTTCAGGCCTGATCAGCAGCCCGCCTCATGTCTACTTCTTTCCAGGCAAGTTAGTCCTTCGCACCAAGGGAGCATTCCTTATCAAGGTAGTCACGCCATTTCAGGTAGGACAATCTATCACTTTTTCATCCTTTTATGCACCGCCTCACCCCTCAAAGAAATAAGAGTGACTACTTTAGCTTGAGCCTAAAAAAGGTTCTCAGTTTTTACATTGAGAGAACCAAGTAATTCTGACAAGACAACCAGCTGCTTGTTCGTTTTTCTGGACCAAAAAATGGCAATGCAGTGCAGAAGAGAACCATCTGTAGATGGTTTGTCTTATATATTAAAATATGCTATGAGCTAGCCACGAAGTAGCCTCCAGAACAGTTGTGTACTCATTCTGCCATAGCAAAGGCTGCTACCACAGTGCTAGCATGCTGTATGCCAGTCTTGGACATTTGCGAGCTGCTACGTGGGTGTCCCTCCACATGTTCACTAAGAACTAGAATAGGTGGGGAGCACATTGCCTCTTTCAGGCTGTCAAAAGCCTTTTGACAGTTCACTGTCCAGTTCACTTTCTTTGGCATTTTCTTGGAGGTAATTTCTGTGAGGGGTGTCACAATGGGCCCATATCCCTTCACAAACCTCCGGTAGTACCCAGTCAAGCCAAGGAATGGCCTGGGCTGGGAGGTTGGAGCCTCCCAGTCCAGAATTGTCTGGATCTTGGGCTGTAAAGGTTGCACTTGGTCTCCACCTACAAGGTGGCCCAAGTATACAACAGTTCCTTGCCCTATCTGGCACTTGGATGCCTTGATAGTTAGGCCTGCAGTTTGCAGGGCCTGTAAAACCTTCCCAGGTGGACCAGGTGATCCAGCCAGAAGGAGCTAAAGATAGCAATATCATCAAGATATACTGCATTAAAGGCGTCCAACCCAGCAAGGACTTGATTCACCAACCTTTGGAAGGTGGCAGGGGCATTCTTTAAACCAAAGGGCATAACGTTAAACTAATAATGCCCATCAGGTGTGGAGAGTGCTGTTTTTTCTTTGGCTCCTGGTGCCATGCCAATCTGCCAGTACCCTGCAGTTAAGTCCAAGGTGCTGAGCAATTAGGCTGCCCCTAGTTTATCTATCAGTTCATCAGCCCTGGGTATGGGGTGAGCATCTGTCTTAGCGACTGTATTGAGTTCTCTATAGTCCACACAGAACCTCATCTCTCTCCTTCTACCCTGGGGGTCAGGTTTCGGGACTAGGACCACTGGGCTGTCTTGGGTGCTCTGTATGATCCTTGTATTGTGCTGGCTGTCAACAATAAACTTATGTTGTAAAAAAAAAAGACCAATGGGCTGGCCCAGGGACGTTCAGAGGGCTCAATAACCCATAACTCCAGCATCTTACTTACTTACTTCAGCCTTGATGCTCTCTTTGACTTGGTCAGACTGTCGATAGATCTTGGTTTTGACAGGTAAGCTGTCCCCAGTGTCCACATCATGGGCACAGCAGTGTGTCTGACCAGGTGTTATAGAGAAGAGCCCAGCATACTGCTGCAGGGCATGCCTACAATCAGCCTGCTGTTGGGCAGTGAGGGTTTCTGAATAGATAACTCCATCAACTGACCCATCTTGTGGGCTGTAAGAGAGGAGGTTAGGGAGAGGTTCACTCTCTTTTTCCTGATTCTCATCAGTGACCAACAACATGAACACATCAACCCTGTCAAAATAAAGTTTCAGGCGGTTCACATGAATCACCCTCTTGGGGTGTCTGCTAGTGCCAAGGTCTACCAAGTAGGTGAACTCACTTTTTCTCTCTAGGATAGGCAGGGCCGGACTGGCCGTAGCGGGCACCGGACGTTTCCCCGGTGGGCCGCTAGGGTGGGGGCCAGTTTTGGGCCCCCGGGGGGCCGTTTTTGTTACCGGGGGTCGGAAATATCGGCCCCCTGTAACAAAATCGGCCGAAACCGGCGCTCGCAAACTGCTCGGCTCCACCCCCCCCTCACCCCAGGGGGGGCCGGCCGAGCAGTTTGCCTGGGCCGGTTTCGGTTGCCAGTCCGGCCCTGAGGATAGGGTAAGGGCCACTCCATTTTTCCTGGAGGGCCCTTGGTGCCACAGGCTCCAAAACCCACACCTGTTGCCCTGGTTGGAATTCCACCAGGGCAGCTTTTTGGTCATGCCACAGCTCCTGGAGCCATTGGCTGGCCTCAAGCTTTTTGGATGTCTTTTCCATGTAATGTAATGTAAATTGGCATTTATAAAGAGCGCACGGCTACTCAGAAGAGTGTCCCGGCGCTGCACGACCTCATGACAGAGAGCTGAATTATACTAGTAATGAGAAGGCTATCAGCCATGTACTCTGCCATCCTGGAATGTAGGCCTAGCACATAGTCCACCACATCTTGTTTAGGTTCATAGAGAGGTCTCTCCCAGCCTTCTTTTACAAGAGCAAGTGGTCCCTTCACAGGATGGCCAAACAAAAGTTCAAAGGGGGAAAACCCTACTCCCTTCTAAGGCACCTCTCTGTAAGTGAAAAGCAGGCATGGCAAGAGGACATCCCATAGCCTTTTGAGTTTTTCAGGGAGCCCCATGATCAAGCCCTTCAATGTCTTGTTGAATCTTTCAAGAAGTACATTGGTTTGTGGGTAGTAGGGGTAAGTGAATTTGTTGTTCACTCCACACTCAACCCACATGTGCTTGAGGTGTGCAGACATGAAGTTGGTACATCTGTCTGACACCACCTCCTTAGGAAACCGTACACTGGTAAAGGTACCAATGAGGGCTTTGGTTACTGCAGGGGTTGCAGTAGACATAAGGGGAATTGCCTCAGGATACCTGGTAGCTTGATCCACTACTACCAGCATGTATTGGTTTCCTGATGCTGTGGCTCAAGTGGACCCACTATGTCCACACCAACCCTTTCAAAGGGAACCCCAACCACAGGTAGTGGAATTAAGGGCACCTTTGTGTGTCCATCTGTTTTGCCACTGGTCTGGCCGGTGACAGAAGCTGATAAACTCCTTCACTTTCTGGGACATCAGGGGCCAGTAGAAATGGCTGACAAGCCTTTCCCAAGTTTTAGTCTGGCCTAGGTGTCCAGCTAGGGGGGATGCCATGGGCCAATGTGAGTAAGAACTCTATATACAGTTGAGGCACTACCACTCTCCCAGTAGCACCAGGTTTGGGATTTCTTGCCTCAGTGTACAGGAGTCCCTCCTCCCAATCGAGCCTGTGGGAGCCACTGACATTTCCTTTTTCCTGTTTAGCAGCTTGCTGCCGCAGGCTCTCAAGAGTGGGACAGACTTGCTGCCCAAGACACAGCTGTTCCCTAGTGGGTCCCCCTGGGTCCAAGAGCTCAACCTGGTAAGGTTCAAGTTCTGTGAGCTCAGTTCCCTCTGGGGCTGACAAGTTCTCTCCCAGCAAAGAGGGGTCCTGAGCTTGTTCCTGAGTAGAAGCTGGTCCCCCAGTCTTCTTACCCTTCCTCTTGGGAGGTTGGGCCATCCTTTCAGGCTCCAACACTCCTTTTTTACCGTGGGCTTGAGTTTGTGCTCTTGTCTTCACACACACACACACACACACACACACACACACTATCTTAGGGATTTGCAGCATGGCTGCATGTGTCTTCCTTTCTACCTCAGCCCATGCTGAGGTCTCCAGGTCATTTCCAAGCAGACAGGCGGCAGCTGGAAGTTTTGGAAAGAAACTACCTGCTTCAGGCCAGTAAACCCCTCCCATCTAGTCTAAGGTCACCATAGCCATGGAATGGACTATGGTGACAATGTCAGCGTTGGTGACTGGGTACATTTTTCCAGTCAGGTATTGTCCTGGAGAAACCAGTGTATCTCTTACATAGTGACACTGTCACCAGCATCTTTCAGGGCTTCTATCCTAGTCCCATTCACTAAGGGGTATTGCAAGTACTTCTTTAAGTTAGGAGGCCAGCCAGCTAAAGTTGCCACTGCTTCCCTCCCCTTCAGAAACTAATACAGCTTCTGTGTGAACCCTGATTTGCTCTGGGCACACTTGATCCCATCTGGAGATTTGCCACACCAGTACTAACTCGAGGGGGAATAGGGGCATTTTTGTTGGGACAGGCAGCATCTACATTTGGGTGTCCAACCTTCCTACAGTTGCGACATCAGGCCTTTAGGGGATCACATTTCTTACTCTTATATCCACCAGTGGGCTGGGAAGTCTTCTGGGACCCACCCTCCTGAATAGGTTTTTGGGGGCTTTAGAAGACTCTTGTTTTTGTATTTTTTTTTGGGGGGGGGGGGATCACCCCCTTCACCCATGGGAGGTTTTGTAACCCCTTTCTTCTGGTCACCCCCGATGGACGTTTTGGTCACCCTTGTCTTGACCCAATGGTCTGCCTTCTTTCCCAATTCTTGGGGAGAAATTAGACCTTGGTCTACCAGATACTGATGCAACTTTTCATTAGTACAATTACTTAACATCTGTTCTTTCATCAACAAATTGTAAAGACCAATATAGTCCTGCACATCACGTATAGTTAATCAACCATCTAGTGATTTTACTGAGTAGTCCATGAAGTCAACCAGGACTGGCTTGGGGTATTGTGAGCCCCCCTGAATCTAATCCTATACTCCTTAGTTGTGAGTCTAAAGCCCTCAATCAGGGTGCCCATCATGAGGTCACAGGACTCAGCATCTGTCCCAGTGAGGGTCAGGAGTCTGTCTTTGCAGTTACCCGAGAACAGTTCCCAAAGTAAGGCCCCCCAGTGTTACTTCTTCACCTGCCTCATTCCACAAGCCCTCTCAAAGGCTGTGAACCATTTGGTGATGTCATAACCTTCCTCATATTTGGGGACAATCCCTTTGGGGATTTTCGGGTCATAAGAACTTTCCTTCTCTCTAGGTTTGATATTGCTGCCACCATTGATGGGGGGGGTAAGCCCATCTCCAATCTTTCTTTTTCTAGAGCCAGGAGTCTGGACTCTAGGTCTAATCTTTTGGTCAACCTTGCTAGAAGGTTGCCCTCTTCACTGAGGCTGTCCTCAGTGATCTCACCAAGACCTGTGTGGGTTCTAGGGATGATGAGCGCTACCCTTGGAGTCAGGGGCACAGGGGCCATGTTCCCCCTATCTAGTAGTGGGGGTTGGGTGATGTCCTCCCCATCACTGGTTTAATCTATTTCTGAGGTAGGATCTTCCCTCTCAGAAGGGAGGTCCTTAGCACACTCTGTCAAGCGCTCCATGAGTTTGGACTTGGAAGGATGGGACCCCGCAGAAATCTTTTTAAGTTTGCACAGAGACCTTAACTCTCCCATATCTAGATGGAGGTAGGGAGCGAGGTCGAGCTCCTCAACCACATTTTGTGCATCTGTCATTTTACTAATAGTGGGGAATATTTTTACCAAAGGTCAAAAACTTGAGTTTTACACTTTTGAAATGCTAGCAGGGACTTAAGCAAGACTTACGTAAAAAGAATTTGAAAAAATGTCAATTCAAAAAATGAGTGGAACTAAAGGCAGTTTTTGGATTGTAGTCGTGTGATCAGGTGTTGGCCAAGTGGTCCAACAAATACAAAGTTGTAGACCCCACCGCTGATCCACCAATGTAGGAAGCTGGCTCTGTATATACTATGCAAAAACAACAATTGATGGACAGAATGTAGAACAATGTCGTACATTCACCCCAGTACAGAGATCTGGGCCTAAATCCATCGTTTTTTTGCTCACCATGCCATTCCAGTTTGGACCCAGCCATATGCAAATCAGTCTTGACCCTGCGCCCAATGGGAACAGTCCAGCCCTAACTGCCAGGCCATGTCCTCCCTGGACTGGAAACAAGCATCCTAGGACCGGTTTCGGGCTTTCAGCCCTCATCAGCCACGATAGCTTGACTCCAGTGACATGGAGAGCACGGGACCCACATCTGGGCATACCCGTCCCACTCGGGGTGACAAATGCAAAAACAACAATTGGTGGACAGAATGCAGAACAATGTCGTACATTCACCCCAGTACAGAGATCTGGGCCTAAATCCATCGTTTTTTTGCTCACCATGCCATTCTAGTTTGGACCCAGCCATATGCAAATCAGTCTTGACCCTGCGCCCAATGGGAGCAGTCCAGCCCGAACTGCCAGGCCAGGTCCTCCCTGGACTGGAAACAAGCATCCTAGGACCGGTTTCGGGCTTTCAGCCCTCATCAGCCAGGATAGCTTGACTCCAGTGGCATGGAGAGCACGGGACCCACGTCTGGGCATACCCGTCCCACTCGGGGTGACAAATGCAAAAACAACAATTGATGGACAGAATGCAGAACAATGTCGTACATTCACCCCAGTACAGAGATCTGGGCCTAAATCCATCGTTTTTTTGCTCACCATGCCATTCCAGTTTGGACCCAGCCATATGCAAATCAGTCTTGACCCTGCACCCAATGGGAACAGTCCAGCCCGAACTGCCAGGCCAGGTCCTCCTGGACTGGAAACAAGCATCCTAGGACCGGTTTCGGGCTTTCAGCCCTCATCAGCCAGGATAGCTTGACTCCAGTGGCATGGAGAGCACGGGACTTGCTGGACCCCAAGACACCGTTGGTCGGTCACCTCAGCTCTCAGGAGCTGCGGATGCTGGGGTGTCCTGTTGTGTCGGGTTCTTCTTACCAGTTCCATTCGCGGTTGGGGGGACCCTTCAGGATGAGGCTGCAGGAGTTGAGAAGGGCAGTGGAGCCCCTCCAACGCTGGAACACAGGTCAGGATCGCCAGGGGGACCTCGCTGGGGTATTGGGCCACTCAGACTTGGGCCGTGGGCACTGGGTGCAGAGTGGTGAGGACTCACGGATCCGGCTGGATCTGGAGTCCTGGCTTGGGTTGGTGTTGGACAAATCCGGTGTCCACGGGAGATCAGAATTCTTTAGGAAGGCAGATCAGGACCCCAGGGTTCTTGGAGGCTGCTGGCTGCAGCACACGCCGGGTTCAGCTTGCAGGGGTTTCAGAGCAGGAGACAGGCCGGCAGGGATGGGGCCAAAGCAGTTGTCATCCTCCTCTTCTGCAGCACAGCTCTTTGTTGCTTCTTGTCATGTCGAATCTAGTTTCTAGGTTCAGGGCTGCCCCCTAAATACTGCATTTAGGGGGCATTTTAGGGGTCTGAAGGTAGTAGCCAGCAGGCTGTCCTTAGGGTGACTATACCCTTGGGGTGCTCACCCCACGTGGGGGGGGGGGCGGCTGGGCACCAACACTATCCCTGATTGGAGAGTGCCTCTGGTTGGCAGAGGTAGGCACACCTTCTGGGCTGGTCTACTTTTTCCCTCCGGTTTCCCGCCGAAAAAGGGGTGAGACAGGAAGGGGGTCTGCTCCTGATAGCAGGAGAGGCTGGGGGTCACTTTGTAAAGGCAGTAAGGCTTTTGAAGTTCCCCTGCCACAGATGGCTCTTCCTGACCTTGGGAGGGGGTGGGGGGGGGTGAACACCTCTGCCCAGGAAAGGCTTTGTTTCTGGGCCCAGGGAGTTGTCTCATGGTGGCAGGCTGGGGGTCACCAGTCAGATTCCCACCAGAGGCTGGTTTGGTTTAAGGGACCCCTGAGTGCAGGGAATAATACATCTGACACTGGGACCAGTCCAGGTTTATTATCTGAGATGTTTGACACCAAACATCCCAGGATTCAGTAAAGCCATCATGGTGCTAGGAAACTCGTAATGACCAGTTTCCAGACCATATACTCAGGATGGCTTTACTGAGCACTTATAGTATCTAAGAATGGCCTTAGATATTATAGGGGCCTGTCTGCTCATTCAGATAGGCCCTCACATGAGACATAGTGCAGCCTGTTTTAAGGGTTACTTACCAAGGCCTCATGTGGTGCTGGGCAAGCATGGCACACAGGGATGTATGCCATGTCTACTCTTCACTTTTAGCTGCACCCAAACACACAGGCTGCAATGGCAGAGGTGCATGTTTGTGGTGAGAGTTTCCTGAGGGTGGCATAATACATGCTGCAGCCTCAGAGGCATTTCCCTGGTTACCATAGGTACCCTTTACAAGGAGCTTACAGGTAGGCCAGAGTTGTGCCAATGGTGGAAACAATGGTACAGTTTAGGAAAAGAATACAGGCCATGGGAACCTGATTGTCAGGGACCCTGGGCACACTCAGTCAAATTGAATCAGGTATCTGGCAAAAAGGTTAGGGGCAACCATGCAGAAAGGGCACTTTCCTACACAAGGGGTCTGCATTCAACGGACACAACGTCATTGGCATTGATACCTAAGAGGCACAACTGGCATCAAGGATGGATCCGTCTACATCTGAACAGCAGGAGGCCTCCTTAAATGCTTGGAACCATGAAGACCGTACCAGACAGATCTGGAACAGCACTAAAGATCAAGTCCACAGCTTTCTTAAGGTGTTGGAGCTGATCTGGCCTCACCACCTTATTGGGTGGAAGCCAAAAGGGAAAAAATGTTGAAGGTGGTTCTACTACAGGGGAAATACTTTGTCTAAAAGTTTCAGGTACTTCATGTGACTCCGAATGGCATGAGTGGTGGGAGTGTTGTGAAGCAGGAGAGCCATGCTTGCACGTTTTATGTTTTTTATGGTTCTTTCTGGACTTACTTGGCCCAAACAAAGGGACCACAAAGACATTGTGTGGATCTGTAACTGACATCTATCAGTTACAGGTCACACCGGTATAAAACCCGACGGTTTGGGTGACATTCAGCACACAAAAAGTGTATTTCTTGTAGAAATTAGAAAAATAAAGTTGAATGACACATGAAGCTCCGGATCCGGGTCAGTTGGCGTGGCAAGAAAGTAACTGACGCCAGTGCAAGCAGAAGACGTATATATACGGAAACCAACTTCACAACAGCACGGAACAAAGCAGTATGAGGAACCATGCTGTTATATGATGATACCTACTGACATTGGAGAATATTGCTTTGCAAAAGTTACCGGATCCAGTCTCACGCCTGGATGTATTCCAAAGGTAAGGAGTCTGTGGTTAGAAGTCTCTATCAGAAGTTCACTCACTTGCTTTGCCGACGTTAAGGCAATGAGGAACACATTTTTAAGAGAAAGTTTAGGAAGTAACCCGTTTAGGGCCACCCGGGTCACTAATGACCACCTCTCAGCCTTTAGTACTAAATGAAGAGCCGGTCAGGCAGTAGAGAATACAAACCAATAACTGTTTATTTGTATACACTCAGAGCGGAGCCCCATCTGCCCAGTCGCTAAGAGTCCTGCAGAGGGAACTGAAATCAACAAGCATAAAGATACATTATCGAGGTTTCGTAACCGGGCGCAAACACGCCCACAGTGGAATTTTCCAGGCAGGTGCAGTTAAACAGCAAAATACTGGAAAAACGGTTTTGTCGTGTAGTTCCTATAAACCTATATAGGATCTGTGCGTTTAGACAACATATACTGTAGGATTGGAGTCAGACTGATTCTGGACACCCCCACCGAATATGTCAGCCTGTGTACCAGCCAGCTCACAGTGCCACTAGAAACCCCTCTTACCAAGGAGAGACTAGTTCTTGGCAACTATCGAACATGACAACCCTGATCCCTCAGAACCTTGGAAACAGTGTACTACTTTTCGCTCAGTCACTCGTGCTCACTTTGTCTCAGAGAGATACACAGAATAAATGGTGGGGACGTTTTTCAATAAGCATTTATTGAATCAGCGTCATTCTAGTGTAAAATAGGCGTGCTGAAACAACCATTAGACAGTAACAGATATAAATGATAAGCACTAACAAAGTAAAAGGATGGTAGATTTCTACCATTGTGCTAAAATAATGAATACAGGCAAGTATATGAAATACATGACAGTAAAATGCGTACTCCTACGATGCGTCCCTAACTAGATGTACCTAAGTGTACCTAGCATGTATGTGGGTGTAAAGCCAAGAATCCCTCTAGGATAAAGTCAACCCCATTTCCTGAAGTGAGAGACTGTGGGACCGCGTCTTGGTCTCGATTTGAACACCTCGCAAGGGATGTTAGACCACTGCGAGCTGGAGTGTCTGCGTGCAGGAGCCTCAGCGTCTCGCGTCAGTGTGTCGGTATGCAAGTCCTTTTCTCCTCTGACCACCTTAGCAAGAGATGGTGTATATATACCAAAGTGTTTACCCCCTGGGGATATACCTCACTGTGTCATGTCGGACTGGGATGATGGAAGGAATGACCCTTGTACATAGTTTTTATGCAGGAGATGGTAGGCCTGCTATCCTGCTGTGATTCCAAGAATCCTTATGCATAATGAATGAGGCTTAAGCTTTTCGGAGAAAACCCAGACTATCTGAGCCTATATTAGGGTACCTATATGGAACTTAACAGTTTCCGCACTCATATCTTACACAAAGTAACATTGTCCAAGGTCGTTCCATCCGGAGCCCGCCACCAGACAAGGGGGAGAGGGCTTCTATCTAGTGAGAAAGCTATGTGCTGACATGAACAGTGTGCTCATTACTAAAACAAAACACAAGTGAAGAAACGAAACTCAGAGAGGAGCATTTCTTGGAATTGAACTAGATCAGTTTCGAACAGCCTAAAATGGCGCCCAAATAGAAAATGGCGCAGCCAATGCTAACTTACATGGAGCACTGCGTAAGCATAGCCAATTGCTATTCTAACAGACCCTCCTTTTGGCATGAGCTAAAACATTTTCTAACGGCAACAAGAAGAAACAGAACTACAAACAGTAATAAGAAATCTCATTAATAAACAGTTATGAGCACTCCATACTATCAACATCAGGAAGTGAAACAGTAAGGAGGGAGGAATTCTCGAAAATTCCCTCATTGATATTCATCAGATCCTCAATATCTTTTTGAATCATTATAGCAGCATTTGTGTCATGAATCGATATCTTCTTTTTAGGGGTGATAATAGTGGTACAATAGGAGCAGCAGAAGGGAAGACACTGAATAAGGGCACAGCAGAGCACCAATATCACAATCAGATAAATCACTTTTTCAAGAATCCAGCCCCAGCTACCAAAAAGAGACCAACTCCAATTCCCACTTTCCATTCCTTTTATGTTTTCAAGGATATCTAAAATGTGTTGGGTAATATTCTTTTCCATATTCTTGATCCCGACCACACACTAATGGCCCACTACCGCGCATACACCACCACTCTTAGCTAGAATAAAATCTACTGCATATCTGGTCTGTTCCGAATATATCCGTATACTCTCCAACTGAGTGGTGATGTCGCGCAAAGCTGCTACTGTGGCGTTAGATACAAATTTGCAGCTTACACCCAAAATATTCTCTAGCCTTCTCACCCCTGGCCATAGGGGTAACACCCAAAGTGAAAATAGAAGAAAGGATATATCCAAAAGTGATCCCGTTACTATAATTATTGACCTCTATATCGGTCACTCCCTCACAGAATTCTTTTGTCAGAGTCCTTTTAACCCATCGTATGTTAGGCTTAGCATAGTTACAAGGTATGCCCAAGGGCAATACCATTCCAAGAGCTACATCATCTGTACCATTGCGGACATTGGAATACGTCCCATTAGATAAAAAGAAAAACCCTGGGTGTGCATAAATCAGTCCTTCATAATCCACTGCTGCATACCTGGTGTTCATTCCAAAAGTACTTGGATCCTCATCATTCACCAAGGGGATCGTATTTTTGTACAGCACTATTCCTGAGCAATTTATATACAGTGAAGTATCAGTGCTGTTCACAATAGGGCAGCAAGCGGGATAATAACCAGCCTCTCTGGTAACTATCACTTCCTTGTAATGCCAACCCAACAATGTAACATTCTGTTTTTCCATATAGAAATTGTCGCAATATGTATTGTTATCACAACCTGGGTAACCCATTCCCAGTGGCTTTCTATGGTATAGACATGGTCCCGGATAACCAAAACCAAATACTCCTTTCACTTCTGTAAATTGAGGCGGCCGAGTAGAAGTATAATTTACAAGTGACAATGGATATGCTGTCCACAAACTTGTGACAGATTGGGTGGGGTAACAAGCTGTCCCTTCTCCAAAGAACCTCATATGTGTCTCCAAGAATACATTTCTTGGGGCTGTTCTTTTGTTCCTTTTCGGGAAGATAACCTTTCCCCTTGCTGCGCAAAGGTACACTTTGATCGTTCTCCAAAACCCATGACACCCCACATAATAGTATTATCAGCAAAACCAAAAGAACAACACATCAGTTTGTTTTTCCGGGTCCACATCATATTATGCTGTGCAACAAGAACCATTGGCTGCTCTTCTTCAGCAACCTTTCTACCAAAGGGATGCATAATGGACTGTAAAGGGGAAAGAATGCAAATAAAATATACAGGAAATATACAAGTTCCCAGTGTCCGTCAGAGCCTCACTGGTACAGGCTCCTATCGTCCATCAATAAGTTGGCGCTCTTGAGCACCGGCGGTGGAGCTTGCTCTGTCCTAAGCTCTTATAATCTATCCCATGTTGATAAAGATGGTATACCTGCAAGGTATACTTCTGTTCTCCCTACCTAATGTTCAGACGAAAAGGGCAAAGTGAGTACAAAATTCTCCACTGAGTTCAATTAATTCTGTTGGTACTGAACCCAGCACTGCCTATCTTGCGCAGTCCATCCCTAATCTTTCTTCTCTTTAGACTCAGTATCCCTCAGCCGAGGGCGCAAATTGTACCTGGTAGCCCCAGGCACCGTGTGATCAATAAACAAAGGCTCCTGAATAGCTTGAATTTCCGGGGAAACAGCCTCGTTCAAAACATCATCGTTCTCCCTATCTGTCCGGGTCCAAATCAGCTGGGCGTCGCTGAAGGGAACAAACCTGGGCACCTGTTCGCACTCGGTGTTGCCCACGCCTCTTTGACCCACTGATCGTATGGCAACGGCAAAGGAATCCTTCGGCAGTGAGTGGCGTGGACCCAGTTATTTCGGCCAGCAACCTTTACAGCCGTCCGTGTCACCAACAGAACCTGCTCAGGACCTTTCCAACGCGGCTCCAAACGTTTCTTCCGCTGGAAGTTCCGAATGAGAATATAATCTCCAAGCTGAATGTCGCGGCTAGGTCCCTCTGGTATAGGAGGTAGGGACTCGAGCAACACAGGATACTCAATATCAGAATATTTACAAGGACGTGGGACGCCCCACACATTTGCCGAGCGGCCGAACACGACCTCATAAGGTGACAATCCGGTTGTAGAATGAGCTGTGGTTCTTGTTGACAAAAGAGCTAACGGTAGAGCATCTGGCCATTTTAACCCTGTTGTCTCTTGGATTTTTGCTAATTTCAGTTTGAGAGTACCATTGTACTTCTCAACAAGCCCAGCTGATTAGGGGTGATTGGCAGCGTGAAATTCCTGCTTAATGTGCAACCATTCACAAATCAATTTAATCACTTTCCCATTAAAATGACTTCCGTTGTCACTCCAGATAACTCGGGGCAAGCTGAAACGAGGAAAGTACTCTTCAAGGAGTACCTTTGCAGTCGTAATGGCCGTATTATCTTTAGTGGGGTAGGCCTCAACCCATTTACTAAGCACACATACAACCACCAAAATGTACTTAAGATTATTGCATCTCTCTAATTCGATGTAGTCCATTTGGAGGACTTCAAAAGGAAAAGTGGGTGGTGCAAAATTACCAGGTGGTGTAGGGGTACCCTTCCCTGGATTATGCATCATACAGACCATGCAGTATTTCACCAAATGCGCAGCCATTTTGGAGATGTTATCATTATGCCACACAGGGGCTAACAATTTACAAATACCTTTTGCACTAATATGAGCTGGACCATGTGCCATAGTAACCACGGGAAGAACATATGCATCAGGCAACATCCATTTCTGTAGCCCCGATTTATCAATCCAACACCCTTCCTCATTCAACTGTGCTGTACCCTCCTGACATTTCGCTAATTCCGCTATTGTGGCTTCACTTTGTATCTCCTTTACACTTTCAAGAGTATTTTCAAACATAACGACCTCGGGAACCCACCTAGCTGGACCTGCAACAAACATGCGCTTCATTTTACTTCGGGCCAGTTCCTTAGCTACTTGATCTGCGAAAGCATTTCCTCTACCCACATCATCTGTAACCTTTCTATGGGTGCTGCACTTGATTATTGCCAATTTCTTGGGGAGTGTTAAAGCAGACGAAAGCCGTAATATAAGGTGCCCATGCTGAATCTTGGTACCATGGGAGGTAAGAAACCCTCTCTTTGCCCAAAGCCGCCCAAAATTATGCGCGACCCCAAATGCGTACTGGCTGTCAGTATAAATATTGACAACCAACCCTTCACTTAATTCGCAAGCTTGAATAAGGGCAGCAAGCTCAGCAGCTTGAGTAAACTGATAGGGAACTCGTGATGTCTCTACCACCATCCGCAATGTAGTGATAGCATAAGCTGCAGTGGTGGTGCCATCTGGTAATTTAAAACAAGAGCCATCGACATATAGTTCTCCTTGAGGGTCAGATAAGGGAACATCAGTCAAGTCTACCCTCCTTTCATCTCTTCCTCTGTCCGGATAATACAGTCATGTTTGTCGACTGCATCATTCTCAGAAGGGAGGGGTAGTAACGTGGCTGGGTTCAGAGTGGCACATCTCTTGATCGTAATGTGTTAAGCAAACAATGTCAATTCATAGCCAGCAAGACGTGCACTGGTGAGGTGCTGTGTCTTTGTCTTATTCAAAAGTGTATCCATAGCATGTAGTACCATAACTGTGAGGTCTGTATCAAGTACGAGTCCAGCCGATTGTCTGATTGAAGTGGCCACAGCGGCGACCGCTCTCAGGCAACTCGGAGGGGCCCTAGCAACAGGGTCAAGCACAGCAGAAAAATAAGCACAAGGCCTCTGCTTATCCACAAACATTTGTGTTAAGACAGAAAGTGCGCAGCCAGCCAGCTCATGGACATAGAGCACAAACGGTTTGTTATAATTCGGTGTGCCAAATACCGGAGCCGAACAAAGCGCAGTTTTTAATTGCTCAAAAGACTGCTGACATAGGCAAAGGCTCATGCACTTCTTTTGTTGTTAATGCAAGCAAAGGTTTGATTAGTAGCGAGTAATTTGGGATCCACTGGTGACAGTAGGAAGTAATACCTATAAAAGCACATACGTCTTTCTGAGTTTGTGGAATGGGCATTTTAACAATAGTACTGATACGCTCAGGGGTCAATCTCCTACCCTCCTTCGATAGTAGGTGACCTAAGTAGGTAACCTCCTGTCGGCAATACTGAAATTTGGAAACAGAGACCTTATGACCATGATGTGCCAAATGCAATAGCAATTTCACCGTACTGTCCCTGCAACCCTGTTCCATATCAGAAGCAATTAACAGGTCATCGACATATTGCACCAATACATTACCTGGAGGAAGTGATAATGAAGCCAACTGGCTTTTCAATGCTTGACTATAAATACTAGGTCTCTCTGTATAGCCCTGAGGAGCGCGACAGAATCTAAAGCTTCTGCCGGCCAGTGTAAATCCAAACAAATACCTACTGTCCGGGTGGATAGGAATACTAAAAAATGTGCTTTTCAGATCAATGACAGAAAAGAACTTAGCAGTAGATGGAATCATTGCTAAGAGCGAAGTAATATCAGAAGCCACTGGAAACTGCGGAACTACAATTTTATCTCACAAATTAATCACAAAGCGATCAACATCATCAATAACATCAGGGGAACCCGAAGGTGTCCTCTTAACCCCTTGACCGCGATCGGAATTCCTCTCGTATGCGGGACATTCCGATCGCGGGTGGAGTCGTGACGAGCTCAGCTCGTCATGCGCACAGCGCAACCGCGCAGCATGACGAGCTGAGCTCGTCATGAGCACGGAAAGGGTTAAGGACCGGAAGAATAGGACTATTACAAATGTTGGCAGATGTTTCCTCAACTACTCCCTTTTGTATCAAATCTTGAATGATCTGAAGAAGAGCCCGTTCACCTGCCTGCGGTATCTTATACTGAGGAATGCGGGGCAGAATAGCATTATCTTTAACTTGTATAGAAACAGGTGGTATATGCAACAGACCCACATCTGTATCACCTGTGGCCCACAGTGTGGGTGGGACCTGAGCAAATTCAGCTGGAAGGGGCGCATCCTGAGACAAACACTGCTTAGTACTCACATCCGGACCCATAGTAATATAAACACCTGCAGGGGAGCAATAAATAGTAGCATGCAATTTCTTCAACAAATCCAAACCCATCAAATTTTCACCACAATTAGATGTTAATAAGAACGGAGATTCCACATTGAAAGGACCAACAGTCAATGCAAGGGGTCGTGAAATGGGGCTTACAACAGGTACACCTGAAAAACCTACCAAAACATTAGTGTGGCCAGATAGAGCCGCCCCGGGGACCATGTGTTGAGAAACTGAACTCTTTGTCGCACCTGTATCCACCAAAAATTCCTTAGTCGATCCTTGCAAATTCGCTGTGACATAAGGTCCATGCTGATCTACAGGTATCGGAATTGGTCCCTCACTCTGTCCCTGCTGTCCTAACTGTAAGACATACCTGTCACATCATCCATGTCATAATAATCATGATAATACTGTCCATCTCTCGGGTCATCAAAATAATTATTGTCGGACCAGCCCACAGAAGTCGCAGCATTCTGATTCCTGTCGGTCCCACGACCTCTACGACCAGAACCTCGTCCTCTTGGGGAAGCAACCTTCTGTAAAAGCACAGGGCACTGGCTGCGCCAATGTCCTTCCTCCTTACAATACGCACACTGATTCTGCCCCAAAGGTGTCATTGAAGGCTGCCTAGTACGCGGAAGTTGTCTAGAAGGACGACCTCCTCGTCCCCTACTATTTCCCCTGAATGCTTGCTGCAACAACACCTTCGTCTATAAATCCTTATGTTTATCAGTTTTATCTTTCTCCTCCTGATCGTGATGTTCATAATATTGGGCCATATTCAAAATAACAGAGGGAGAAGACGTAAAATGTACTCTGACGCCTGCAAACGAGTCATTATTTCAGGAAGAAGGTTAGTAACAAACCTGTCAACAAACAATCGAACTCCTCCTTCAGTGGACATATCCTGCCCACTATAATCCAAAAATGTGTCTTCAAATCGGGTAAAGAAATCAGACACACTCTCATCCTTCTTCTGTCGATAAGCTGTCAATCTGTCCCAGCTTACCTTCTTAGGTGGGATAAGAGTGTTCACATACGTAATAATACGACCAGGCAAAGCAAGTATCTCAGCGCAGGGTTTATCACCTGGCTTCCTTTCCTGATCCCATCCTTTAATTACATCCCATGTACCGCCCAATTCTGCAACATGATCTTGAGTATGGACCGGTCTCCCAATATCGACCGGAACAAGTAGACCAAAAAACATTTCAATATCAGCAAGAGTCATTACAGTAGAAGAGGCAGCCTCTGTTAATTCCTTATAATAAGATGTAGGATTTTTCATAGGGTCGGGCAGCGTAGCCTTAAGGGCTAAAACCTCACTTCTTTTCCATGGAGTATAAACCCATTGCTCCTGAAAACGGGCAACTACGGCCGGTCTAGTGACATTACCGAGCTGGTCCGTTAACTCAGGCATTTCTGGATGATATATTGGATGAACTTCACGCATCAGGAACTGAGTAATTTTAGTGGGACCCTTATCATACAATCTGACTCCGTAAGAAACTATAGTGGTAATATTTGGAAGCACCTGACCTGGGGCTAAATCAGCTACATAAAAACGGTCCTTAATATCAAATGACACTTGTAGGGCCTCCATTTCAATGTGTGTGCGCCAAAGACCAATCAATCTAGCGGACATATGTTGGAGAATGTGCTGCTGTAGAAAAGGCTCAAGCTCACATATAGCTTGCCAAATGTCCTCAGTGCCATAAACCGGATTACTAGCCCACTTCATAGCCTGTCTTGCTAACACATCCTTCTCATCCTCACCTACTCCGGAGAGCACCAACAGACCCACTCGCTCCCTAAATTTCGCCCAATCTCTGTCCTCAAACCCTCGTACTGACATTGCAGCATCCAAAAATGTCGGTGGCTGAATAAACCTAGGAGGAGAAACGACAGAAGTAGTAGGTACAGCTGTAGCTAGTGTTTGCACCGGAGGAGAAAGAACAGAGGACACAGGAGTTAGAACAGTAGATGCAGTAGAGGTCACAATCATCAAAGATTGAGAGGACAAAGAAGGAGCGGGGGGCGCCTGTAATATCTACTTTAAGCCATTGTAAGTATCAATGTGGAATGCTGAACTTATTATATTCCAAATGACAGTGGTGTTCTGAAGACTGCTTCTTGAGAATGCTTGATTCAAGAGAAAGCAGTTGGATGAATTACAGCTGAGTTGGCAGGCTGAGGTGTATTGGATCTTCCTTAATAAATATATCTGGATTAACTTAATTTGGATTGTACCATCTTTACAATGGCGACGAGTTAAAAGGACCCTGGGTCCCACCTCAACGCTACCAGCAATAAAAAAATAAAAAAACATCATTTCTGGACATTGGATTTTACTTTCCTTCTACTTGAGCAGCGCTTCTTACGAAAATACTACCACCTTCACTTCAACTGGTATCGTGTTAATCTGTGTTTATTTTAAACAAAACAAGTGAATGCTGTTTAGCGCTACCCTATATTTCTGCGTTTTTAACTTGTATTGAACTCACTGTTCAAACTTGATTTTTTTGCACTTATCCCCCTAAGCGATTCCTCTGCCACAGCCGCGCTTTTATGTGACCTTTCTGCCTTAATCGCGCTACAAAGGAATGTATTTTCCCTTTCCTTTTTGGAAATCTGTCTCATGAACATTGAACATTCATATTTTTCTGGCGCTCTGAGACCTTTTTATATCTATCTTGAAAAGCTTCATGTCCGGTTACAAATACAAACTGACATGTTAACCTGAAGCGAGCAAGAAATATCTGAGTACGCATTTGCTGTTTGACAAGAAATATTGTTGCGTGACTGTTTGTATTGCCTGCAAGATACCTCTTTAATGTGATCTCACACTACAACTTATGTCCAGCAGATGGCGATCTCACACTACAGTTTAATGCCCAGCAGACGTTAATCTAGATTGTCATTGAAGCGCACTTACACAGGGGCTTTGTTTTATTCAAACGCTCGTTTTTCTTTCAAACGCCAACATTACTTAACTGGGAGTCGAATCTTCACCACAAGTGTTTCTCTTCAAATGCTTGACCGAATTCCAGCGCGCTCTTTCTCCGTTCTCCAGTGACGTTGTTCTCCTTCCTCAGAACTCTCACATCATACGTCATCCTTCCAACTAGACAGATAACTTCACTCCTGTGGCATCCATCTTACATTATTTTTTTCTCCTTTGGAACCATCCTTTCTAAGTGGAATCTTCATTGTCCTTTGTTGCAAGGCAAAGTTCTTCCTCAAGGTTCTTCTGCCTTTTCTTTCATTATTAAACCAAGCAACAATGAACATTCTTCTACAACAATAGTTTCTTCTTATTTCTCCATTTAACATTCCAACAGTGTGAGAAACATTCTACCTGAATACACAATGGACATGACGTCGCGGGAAACATTTTATCTTGTTCAGTGATAGGCTCACTTTTCATGTTGCCTATATTCACTATCATTTCTATGTTATTGATTTTCACAATTTATGTATTCATCTGTTATTAACTCTTTTATTACAGGGATTATTATACAACTGACTTCTCTCAAGTAACAATAATAATTTATTTTACAGAATTGTTCATTATTGTATTATTACATTCAGGTAAACATGCAAAATGTACCTCCTCCTCCCTTTTTCTTGTCCTCCCCTGGTGAACCACCCATCCCATGGAAAAAATGGAAAATTGTGTTTTCACATTATTCGAGAGTATGTGGTGTCTCCCTCAGTGCAGAAAGAAAAATGTCTCTTCTTCTGCACTGTCTGGGTTCAGAAGGACAAGAAATATTTCAACATCTTCCTGATCTAACTTCTCAAGATGCTGACAATCTTAATGATTATGAAATCTGTCTAAAAAAACTTGATCTTCATTTTTTGCCTAAAGTTTCAACTGTATTAGAAAGACATCATTTTGGCAGGCGCATGCAAAGATCAGGTGAGAATGCAGAAGATTATATCACTGACGAGAGAACTAGCCTCTACTTGTAATTTTGGGAGTAATTATGAAGAGAGGTTAAGGGATCAATTTATGTTAGGTTGTTCTTTGGACAAAGTAAAAGAGCAATGTTCGGCCAAAGACAATCCTTCTCTTACTGATGTAATCTCAATAGCGAAATCATGTGAACACACTAAAGCATGTGTAGAAAAATTAAAAATAAAAGATGGAGAAGTACAGAAAGAAAGTAATAGTCATGTTGTAAACAAGTTTAAGAACAAACAAAGTAAGATTTTATCTTCTCAACCGAACAAAGGAGAGAGCAATTACTCACAACAAAACAAAGGGATTGTTAAATACAAAGATGAGCACAAAAATAGTGATGGTTACAAAAATGAATCAACTTCAAGAACATTTCAAGGTACTGGTTATAGATGTGGTGAATATGGTCATTCAGCAAACTTTAGAGACTGCATTGGTTGGAGAGCTACGTGCAAAAAGTGTAGAAAAAGAGGTCACATCTCAAAATGTTGTTGCAGTGGGACTTTCAAAAAGAAAGTTCAAGAAATTTCTTGTGATGATGACTGTGAAGAAGAAGAGATTATCATGAGAATTAGTGATGGAGAAAAAGATGGTCCTTTTGATGTTGTGTTGATTGAAAACGTTCCTGTACAAATGTTGTTCGACACTGGTGCTAAGGTAACTCTTATCCCAGAATTGGTCTATGATGAGTTTTTGTTTAACAAAGTTGTGTTACATAAACCAGACATCAAAGCAAGAGGGTATGATGGTGAACCTATTAAGCTTTCTGGATTTTTTAATGGTAATATTGCTTTCAAATCCAACTCAACCACAGGGAAGGTTTACGTTTCTGAAAGAGGTGATTCATTGCTGAGTTGGTCTCTTCAAAAAGATCTTAAAGTAATACTTGATCCCAATGAAACTCCATCCATAAAACTTAAACAAAGCGAATCAAACTGTTCTCAATCAAGTCAAATTTCTACTCACAATAGTGAACAAAATAATTTGCTTCAAACATCCATTTCCACTTTTGAGAATGAATTTCCAGAAGTATTTAAGGAACAATTAGGCTGTTTGAAGGGATATTGCCATAAAATAGTGTTTAAGGAAAATTCCTTACCTATTGTTAGCAAAGTTAGAAGTGCTCCAATAAAAGTTAAAGAGAAGATGAAAATAGAACTCGACAAACTCCTAAAGAGTGGCATCATTGCTGAAGTAGAAGCCACGGAGTGGTTAGCTCCTGTTGTTATGGCACTTAAAGCGAATGGTGAGTCCAGACTCTGTATTGACTTAAGAGAACTCAATAAGTGTGTTGTCGTTGATCATTATCCCTTGCCCAACATTGCAGAAATGTTATCACTGCTTGGAGGAGCTAAATTCTTTCCTCAATAGATTTAGCTTCGGCATACCATCAAATAAAGTTGCATGTTACTTCTCAGCACCTTACAGCATTTGTAACTCCTTTTGGCACCTATAAATTCCTGAGAATGCCTTTTGGGCTAATATCAGCTGCAGCAGTCTTTCAGAGAATGATGGAACATGTCTTTAAAGATTGTGTTGGGATAAAGATCTATCAGGACGACATACTCATATTTGGAAGTACTGAAAAAGAGCATGATAATAGAGTCAGAATGGTATTGAACAAACTCAAAGAAAATGGTTTAACACTCAAAGCAAAGATCAATATATCTAGCATTGACTATCTAGGTCATACCATTTCTGGCTCTGGCATAAAACCAAAGAAAGAATTAGTAGACACCATCAACAACTTGGCTAGTCCCTGTAATAAGGATGAAGTTGTGAAATTTCTTGGGATGTCAGAGTATTATACTAAGTTCATATCTAATTTTGCCAGCAAAATACATAATATGCGTCAATTACTAAAGAAGGGTGCTACTTTCGCTTGGAATACTCAATGTGATGATGAGTTCTAACTCATTAAGAGACAACTTTCCGAAGCTTCTTCTTTGAAGAGCTTTGATCCCAATCGAGATGTGATTATCATGACTGATGCAAGTGCAACAGGTCTAGGTGCAGTTATGATACAAGAACTCGATGGAGTGGAAGCAACCATTTTATTTTTATCCAGATGTTTGCGAGATGCAGAAGCCAACTATTCGGTTATAGAAAAAGAAGCCTTGGCAGTGTTCTGGACAGTGAGGAAACTTCGCAAGTTCTTATGGGGAAACAGTTTTACAATCAAAACAGATCATAAGCCACTTAAAAAAATCTTTGAGAAGAAAGGCTTAGACAACATATCCTCCAGAATACGAAAATGGGTTGTTGCCCTTCAAGAATTCAACTTTCATGTAGAATACGTTCCAGGTTCTAAAAACAATATAGCCGACTGTTGCTCTCGTTTGGTCTCAAAAGAGAACACTGAAGGTGAAATAGAAGAAGAGGATTTCAGTGAACTTGATGAATATGCTGTCTGCAATGTCAAGGATAGCATAATAAAAGAAGATGTGTGGCTCAGTGAACTATCAAAAGATGAAACTCTACAGTCTGTCTTGACCAATATCAAAAACAGTTGGAAAACGTGATAAAACAAAGGTTACTTTATCTGGATTCTATTGAGTGAAAGATGAGTTATCCTGTCAGAATGACATTCTCTTGAGAGGAACCAGACTGATTCCTCCATCTACCTTAAGGAACCAATTAATTGAATTTGCTCATGAGAGCCACCCAGGTATTTCTAAAACCAAGGAAATTTTAATAAAGACATACTGGTGGCCAGGGATGGACATCTTGATAGAAAGGTCTGTGAGAGAATGTGTTGAATGCAACAAGTGTGACAAAGTTCTCAAACCGAGAGTTCAACCCATGACTTTGAGGGAGCTTCCAAAACTGGCTTGGGAAGAAGTTGCCATAGACTTCCTAGGTCCTATAAAGCACACCAGCACAGACAAATACATCATAGTACTCATTGATTTCTACTCTAGGTGGCCAGAAGTCAAAATTACTAACTCTGTGGAGACTAGAGATGTTATAAAATTCCTTGAAGATATCTTTGTGAGAGAAGGGTTCCCTAACACTTTATCGGATAATGGGGTCCAATTCACGTCAAAGGAAATGGACAAGTACTTATCTGATAGAGGGATTATTCACAAGAAATCTGCCTTATATCACCCTGAAACGAATGGTGTTGTCGAAAGGTTCAATAGAGTACTCAAAGAAACCACAAGTGTTGGCAAACTGAAGTTTTGAACAAAGTTAAAACATACAGACTTTCTCCACATTCCATGACTGGCAGAACTCCTTTCGAACTGCTTAGGAAAAGAAAGCCATATACTATGTTGAATCTCTCATGGATCCTGAACAGATCACCCGAATTGAAACATGTTGAAAATGACCAAGAGAAATTCAAAAAAGAAATGAAAAGAATGTCTGAAAACAAAAGATATTTTGATGTAAGGAAAGCAGTAAAAGACTCTACCATTAGCGTAGGTGACTTAGTTAGGATAAGAAATCCTCGTAAAGGAACAACCGCCCTGGGATCTAAGTATCTTCTGCCAATGAGAGTAATCAAAGTTTTCAAAAATGCCATCAGAACGGAAGATCACAGGGTATGGAATTTAAATAGAGTTGCCAAGCTTTCTGAGCGTTTCTCCGACGATTTCAAAGAGGGTAATGGTGAGGAATCTTTACCTATAAAAATTCATGACAAGGCAAGAAACATAAGACAACGTACTAAACCAAAGTACTTACAAGACTATGTTTTACAATAAGTGTCACTCTTCTTGTGACAAACTTCTCTATAATGCTTTACTTTAAGCCATCTAACTTTATGACTATGTTTAAAAAAAATATGTGTTACTTCTATTGTGATTTAGTTTGCGATTTCATTCCTGTAGTTTTTTTTTAATGTTCTTTTGTTTTGTTATAAGGAGGAAGATGTGTAATATCTACTTTAAGCCATTGTAAGTATCAATGTGGAATGCTGAACTTATTATATTCCAAATGACATAGTGGTGTTCTGAAGACTGCTTCTTGAGAATGCTTGATTCAAGAGAAAGCAGTTGGATGAATTACAGCTGAGTTGGCAGGCTGAGGTGTTTTGGATCTTCCTTAATAAATATCTCTGGATTAACTTAATTTGGATTGTACCATCTTTACAGCACCGTAGCCAAAGCTGTCGAAGTAACAGCCGTAGATACAGGAACAACCGAAGCAGATGAAACAGGCTGCTGTGACTGCAAAGGAACAGTGGGGTATATATCCTCTTGGGTATAAGGAGGCGGAGGTCGAGTAACTAACAGCTCCTCTACAAAAGTATAATTTTCCTCTTTTGCCAAATAGGACTTGTAAATATGCAGCTAAAATCTCCTATCTTCACAGTCAATTCCTGACTCCTGTTTTTCTCTTTCATATGCTACAGCTTTTTGCGTCAATGTTTGCATTTTCCCTTTCCTTGTGTCCCTCTCCATTTTTAACTGCCTCTGTCTGGCCTCCTTCTGCCAAGTCCTGAGGGAGTCGAACATCGACTGTCTACTTTGTCTCTTAAATAACTGTTCCTGTAAAAACCCAATCTTTTGTTCATCAAAAGAACCTGTCAAAGGCCACTGTAACTCGGCATTGTCCCTCGTATATTTGTGCCATAATCTGCTAAATATAATAGGGCCAAGACCATGTTTCACATACATATCAAAATTAGGGCTGGCTTCAGGAGGCGCAGGTTGAGCTTCTTCCAATAGAGCATCTGCAGAACAACAACGACAACACCAATTCCAAAGCTTGCTTAAGCCAGGCATTTCGAAAGAAAAACGAAGTCGTTCGTTTTTCCAGGCAAATTATTTGCAAATACTTTTTATCAAAAACAGTCTTTAGACCGTACTAAACTCAAACCCAAATGGTACCATATCCACAAAGAACCAAAAGAAACTCACCTGATATCAGTGGTACAAACGAACCGGTTCTCCACTGCCGACTCTTCAGACCAAACGGTCAGATCCAAGGGTTTCGCCGTTCAGGACTCCAGTCGGGATGACCACTGGGCGAGGCACCGTCCGGCGGGACAGAAGGAGCAGCTGCGAGTAACAGAAACTCTTCTTGCAGGGATCCCTGAACCATCAGTCCGACCCGACAATGTCCTTGGCCTCCCCCCGTCTGCGGAAAGGGGATGGATCAATCACCCAAAGGAGTCCCTGTTCAGGCGCCAACTGAAGGAAGTAACCTGTTTAGGGCCACCCGGGTCACTAATGACCACCTCTCAGCCTTCTGTACTAAATGAAGAGTCTGTCAGACAGTAGAGAATACAAACCAATAACTGTTTATTCGTATACAATCAGAGTGGAGCCCCATCTGCCCAGTCGCTAAGAGTTCTGCAGAGGGAACTGAAATCAACAAGCATAAAGATACATTATCGACGTTTAGTAAAGGGGCGAAAACACGCCGACAATGGAATTTTTCAGGCAGGTGCAGTTAAACAGCAAAATACAGAAAAAACGGTTTCAGCGCTCATATCTTACACAAAGTAACATAGTCCAAGGTCGTTCCATCCGGAACCCGCCACCAGACAAGGGGGAGACGGCCTCTATCTAGTGAGAAAGCTATGTGCTGACATCAACTATGTATAGGTTCAAAAAGTAAGCACAGCAAATAGGTCAAGACCACGTTCAGATCCCATTATTGCATTACAAATGGGGTAGAGGAGGGAAGAACAAACCAGTTACTTACCTTCAGTAATGCCTTGTCTGGTGGAGACTATCTAGCCGCAAATTGCTTACCTTAGAATATCACAGATGTGTAGGAAGGTGCCACTTTTTAACATGGTCACCCCCACATTTTACTCACTAGTACTGATGCATTTGATTGGTAGTGCACTGGGTCCCTGCTAACCAGGCCCCGTGCTCTTTCCCTAAAAACAAGACAAATGCTTAATTTTAACCCAATTGACAAGGACTTTAGCACCCCTGTAAGTCCTTGGTAAATGGTACCCCTGGTATCCACGGCAGGGGGACTAAAAAGGGTTCCGTAGGGCTGCAACATGTATTATGCCACCCGAAGGGACCCACACACAAGTTGCATGCAGAATGCTACTGCAGGATGCGTGAAATGGTGCAAGCAATTCGCGAAAACACGACATTGCGCACTCCTTGTGTGCAATGCCCAAGTACATTGCATGTACTATATGTAAGTCACCCCTACAGCAGGCCTTAGAGCCCTAAGGCAAGGTGAATTATATTACATGTGAAGGCACATCTGCATGAGTAGATATACCCCTGTGATGTCTAGTTCTATTGCTAGACATTTCCTGTAATCAGGAAGCCATTTCAAAGATATGCAATGGTCATTACGAGTTACCTATCTTCATAATGGCTTCACTTAAAATACTGATATTTGGTATCAAACATCTTGTTTTAATAAATCCATACAAAAGCCATTACCAGATTTTTGAAGACATGCACACAGAAGGCACCTTAGAGGTGCCCCCTGTATGCCTAGTAGTCCCTTAGACTGTTGGCTAACTGGTATTGTCCAGCCAGCCACCACAGACAAGTTTCTGCCCCCCTGCAGGTGAGGGCTCACGCACTCAGAGGCCAGGAACAGTGCCTGTCCGTGATGACACCTCCTCCAGCAGGATGGCTAGTGAATTTAGTATATCAAGGCCAGAGGCTTCAACGCCTCTGCCGCATTTGGGATGTGACCACGTCTTCCCCCCAGACCTGGGGAACGACACCCCCTGACCTGAGGACCATTTGGCAGAGGAGCAGGTGGCAAATATTCTGGAGGCGTGCTTCACTTACAGGCTAGTCACACCCCTAAGGTGGGCTACCTGACATGAACAGCCAGAGAAGGGTAACCATTGTTATGTTCCCTAACCTAGGCCTAAGTAGCAAAGTGAATCAATCAATCAGGGGTTTGTAAAGCACACTACTCACCCGTGAGGGTCTCAAGGCGCTGAGGGGGGGTTTTGTGTGAGCAGCTCCGTTGGGTTCATTCAACCATTTACCTACATTTGTCCTACCTTGCTCTGCATAACAGTTCTAGCACTGTCCCTTTACCCAGTTATGTGCTGAATAAATGTTGCATGGTTTCCTTGAAACTAGCCTCATTTATTTTGCATAAGGATTCTTAGTAAAATCCCCTGCACATGGCGTACATAACAGGATTAACATACTCTGTACAAAAGACATCGCTATCTTTCATCCTTGGGCAACCAGGCTACTTTGCATAGTTACAATTATTGATTTAGGCTTATCTACATAATCGTACTCACAACATATCGATTGTGGTAGAACCCCAGAGGCAACCTTTTTGGTATAAAAGAACCCCACCTTCACTAGTGAAGGAGAGGAGATGCTTCTACGCTGACACAGACATTGAGGTCCCTGCACGCTGAAGCTTCAACACGCAGCTGTCTGACATCCCTTGTGGGGTGTCCAACTCGTGACCAAGACGAGGCCCTTCATTCTCTCCCATCAGGTAATGGGGTTGGCTCTTTCCTAGGGGATTCTTAGTTCTACACCCAGATACATGCTAGGTACACTTCGGTAGGGTCCGCATCGTAGGAGTACGCTTGATTATTGTCATGTTTATATGCCTGCATGTATTAGCTGTTTTAGCTCCATGGTAGAATTCTACCTTCTGTTTACTCTGCTGGTGCTTGTAATCTCTTACGTTAGCTTCTGTCTATTGATTGTCGTCGCAAACATGTTTTATACTAGAATGACGCAGGTTCAATAAATGCTTATTGAAAACATCCCCAACGTTTATTCTGTGTATCTTTCTGAGACTAAGTGAGCACGATTGACTGAGTGAAACGCACTGTACTGTTTCCACGATCCCTGAAGCGTCAAGGGTTATGTTCGATGGTTGCCAGAAACGATTTGCTCCTTGGTAAGGTTAGTGGGCTTATGGTGGCATTGTGAGCTAGCTGATCTATAGGCCGACATATCCAGCGGGGGGGTCAGGAATCAGTCTTGGCACCAAGCCCTTAATTTATGTTGTCCAACAAATGCACAGATCCTATGTATTTTTAGCAACTACACGACACTATCTTGATTTTGGTGAAAATAAAGAATTCTGGGTCAGGGTTAAGCCCACTACCCACAGGAAGTGGTCATGTAGGGGGTGCAGTCGCCAATTGGCTACTACCACATACTCCCCTAAATTGAGTATTTAGCCCCACCTTCCCCGACATCATAGCGACAGAAATGTCTACCTGGGAATAGAAGGACAAAGAAGAGCTGACTTCGTGAGAACAGAAGACCTGCACCGAAACTGGCGCCAAACCCTGCCTGGGTGCTTGGACCTTGACCATTGCAAAGACCGACTAGTCCAAAAGCTGCACCACCTCCCCAAACCCTTGGAGGACTGTCCAGCACATCAATAACCACTTAGCATTTCCCTTGAGGTGGAGGAGCCATCCCCCTGCATCTGCAGGCACCGACCACACTTGTTCTGTACATCTTTTTGTTGGCCATCAGGCCCACAAACGGAGCATCACGCCAGGAGGAGGTTTTTGTGCTTCCAAGAGGTCAGCCCTATCTTTATACCGAGTTTTGAGGCGCTAGACCCCTCAGGAGCCCCCCTGCACCAATACCATGGGTACTGGAGCACTTGCACCACCCAAGGCTTGTTTGTGTCCAGTCCGGACACCACCACCGTAAAAGATGACCTGCACAACAAGGGACTTCAGGACCGATGAGGCTCACATCGAGAGTGGCCCTGCTGTCTTGCTTGCCTCCTCTCTAAAGGTCAACTGAGAAATGTGAGAGTCTCTAACACCTCTGCACCCGAGCCCCAGAGCTTGGGTTCACGACAACCTACTGCGTCCCCTTGGCCTAGGAGTCTTCACAAGCCGAGCCCCACCCTCCTTGGGTTTAGCCTGACTTGGCCGCCCCCCTTGCAGCCTGTTTTTGCTTCAGGTACTTTGGACTTTACCGTGTAGAGCTCGAGGTTACCATTGCAATCAGTACCTCTGTACCCGGACACACCCGGGCAGATAAACCTAAACTGCTGGTGGTTCTTTGGACCTTGGCCCCCAAGCACCTTAAGTTCAAAAGGGCACCCTCAAAGACAGACTGCAAGTATATGTTTGCTGTGTATGTGTTTCCTCCCATAGGATAACATTATCGCGTTTGAGGCTCATACCTCAAAAAACTTTATTTGACTATTTACTGTTTTCTTGTAAAATGGATAACTCCGAAAGTACTTACCTGATTCCGAAGATCTTGGTGTCTAAATTCATATATTAATCTGTGTCATTTTTATAATATCTTGAATTTCTTCTTGAGTGTCACTCTCATTTATTGGCACTTGTAGGAAAATGTCCTTTTTGACATGATCACCCTTGCCCTAGTACTGATGCACTTGACAAAGTGCACTGGGTCCCAGCTAACCATGCCCCCAGTGCCAGTTCTCTTTCCCGTAAAATAAGGTAAATGTCTAATTGTAACCCAATTGGCAAGGACTTTAGCACCCCTGTAAGTCACTAGAAAATGGAGCCCCTGGTACCCAGGGCATGGGTACTAAAGAGGGTCCCTATGGACTGTAGCATGTATTATGCCACCCAAAGAGACCTACACACAAACTACATATCAGACTGCCACTTCAGTATGTGTGAAATGGTACAAACCATTGTGAAAACACGAACTGGCCCACTCCCTGTGTGCCATGCCAAAGTACACTGCATATACTATATCTAAGTCACCCCTCCAGCAGGCCGTAGAGCCCTAAGGCACAGTGCACTATATTATATGTGAGGGCACATCGGCATGAGCAGATGGGCCTCTGTGATGTCTAGTTCCATTACGAGATAGTGCAAGTGATCAGGCAGCCATCTTAAGGACTTGTAATGGGCACTGCTCATTACGAGTTACCCAGCTACATGATGGCTGCACTGAAACCAATGGTGCTTGGTATCAAACACCTTGTCTTGATAAATCTGTACTGCCAGTACTAGATTTATTATGACATGCAGCCCAGAGGGCACCTTAGAGGTTCCCCCTTCAAAAATACTAGTCCTCTAGTGTGCTGGCTGACCGGTATCGTCCAGCCTGCCACCACAGACAAGTTTCTGACCACCCCTAAGTGTGCCGCCTGAAGTGGACAGTCAAAAAAGGGTTTCACCATCTTGGATATGGTGAAAGTAGGTACTCTGGGTCAGGATTATGCACACTCTCCCCAGGAAGTTGTCATATAGGGGGGTGTAGTCACCTCAGCGGTACGTAGCCCATTGGCTACTATCCTACACTCCCTTAAACATCTCTAAATTCAGCATTTAGGACCCCCCCTGACAAAAGGAACTCAGATTAGTCTACTGGGTACCGAAGGAAGGACAAAGAAGAGCCAAAGTCATGAGAGCAAAGGTACTACACCGAGATTGGCACCAAACCCTGCCTGGCCCAAAACCCTTGGAGGACCATTCTCCCCTTCAACAACTAAGCAGCACCTTCCTTGGTGTGAGGAGCAATCCCCTTGTGTCTACAGGCCCCAACGGCATCGACCCAGTACTTTGTCTTAGTGGCCATCAGGCCCACAGAGCGAGCAATTCACTAGAAAGAGGTTGTCATGAGTCCAGGAGGTCAATCCCATTGATTTCACTAAATCTAGAGACGCCGACCCCTCCAGGAGCCTCTCAGCACCAATACCCTGGGTACTAGAGCCCTTGCATCTACTAAGGCTTGTTGCATGTCCTATTCAGACACCACTGACGCAAACCACCCGTCGAGGGACTTCAGGATCCCTGAGGACTTCACTGAGAGTGGCCCTGCTGTCCTGTTTTCTCTCCCTCTCCAAGTCACCAAAGCCAAGTGAGAGCCTCTAAGTACAGCGACCCTCCGGACAAAACATCTCTGCACCAGAGCCCCATAGCCCGGGTTCATGTAAACAGACTGTGTCCCTGTGCTCCAGATACCCTTAAGAGCCGAGCCCCCTTTGGGTTCTGCTGGACTTGTCCCCAAGTCCCCACTTGCAGCCTTTCTATTGGAGGCACTTCTTCCACAGACTTTAACAGGTAGCACTTGAGGCTAGCAAAGCGACCAGCACCTCTGCACCCGGACACACCAGGGCAAGTAAAATCAAACTGCTAGTGGTTTCTCGGACCTTGGCCCCTAAGAACCTTAAGTCCTAGAAGGTACCCTTCAAAAACGTTTGCAAGGATATCTATGCAGTGTATGTTTCTCCCATAGGATAACATTACTACATTCGAGGCTCATACCTCAAAACCGTGATTCGACTGTATTTTTCTATTTTTACAAACATCTATAGCTCTGAAAGTACTTACCTGATTCCAATGATCTTGGTGTCTAAAATGACATAATCTCTATTTTTCTAAATTGGTCTTTAATTTCTTCTTGAATGTGTGTCTCATTTATTAGTCTCTGTGTGAACAACAAATGCTTAACACTACTCTTTCCTTGCAGAGATTGATGCAACCCATTTAACAGAAGATCCTGACATCCCTCTAGAAGAGGAGTTGGACAGTAACCATGATAGTGGGGACAGTGACCATGACAGTGGGGACAGTACTCCAGGGGATTGTCCCCCTAAACTCACTAGAGAAGGTGATGCGATACCCCCTCACATCTACCCTAAAACTGTACCTCCAGGGCCTTCCCCTACTAGGGGTAGGTCAGGCAACTCAAGGTTCAGACAAGAGCTAGATCTGATGAAGCAATTCTTGAGAGACTAGCCAGAAGAGCAGCCCTTGAAGCTAAAAAACAATCCTGCCTATAGAAAAAGAGAGGGATGAGATGGGTCTAGCACCTAGGAGTGGTGGCAGTAACAAACTAAATAGGGAGAGAGAGGAAACCTTTGATCTAAAATCCCCAAAGGAATTGTCCACAAATATGTTGAGGGTAATGATATCACAAAGTGGTTTACAGCCTTTGTGAGGGCTTGTAAAATAAGGAAATTACACCAGAGACACTTGGGCTCTCTACTGTGGGAGTTATCCTCAGGAAAGTGCAGGGATAGGCTCCTGACACTTAATGATGAAGATGCTGAGTCCTATGACCTAATGAAACCCTGATTGAGGGCTTTGGACTCACCACTGAGGAATACAGGATTAAGTTCAGGGAGACTCACAAGACCTTGAGTCAGTCCTGGGTAGATTTTGTGGATTTCTCAGTGAAAACACTAGGTGGCTGGTTGAAAGGCATAAGGGTGCAAGACTATGAAGGGCACTATAATTTGATAATGAAAGAGCATCTGTTGAGTGATTGTACTTCAGAAAAACTGCATCAGCACTTAGTGAACTTAGGGTTAGTCTCTCTCCAAGAGCTGGGGAAGAAGGCTGGCCACTGGGTCAAAATAAGGGTGTTCAGAAAGACCCATGGTGGGGGTGACCAAAAAAAAGGGGTTACTGCCCCCTCCCAAGGGAAAGATGTGGGACACAAAGGGGAAAAACCCAAAGAGGCTTCTAAAGGTCCCCAAAGGCCTGTTCAGGAGGGTGGGCCCAGAGACACGGCCCAATCAAGGGGTGGGTACCAGGGTAAAAGCTGGGATCCCAAGAAGGCTTGGCACCATCTCTGCAAGCAGAATGGCCACCAAACTGGGGACTATTCCTGCCCCAAAAAGGCTTTAACTATTCAACCACCTGCAGGGGTTATTCATCTCTAGATAGGATCCTTGTTGTGCCCTGACCAGGTCAGAGAATGCACTGAAGCTATTTTAGTCTCAGAGGGTGGGGTGGATAGGCCACCCTAGCTGTCTGGCCCGGTAACCTGGAGCAATAAAAACAGAAGCCACTCATTAATGGGGTTGAAGTAGAAGTACTGAGAGATACAGGTGCCATGTCTCACCATTATGACTGAACAACTGATATCCCCAAAACAGCACATAACTGGACAAACCTATCCAGTTATCAATGCTGATAACATTGCCAAGGTTCATCCCATGGCTATGATGACCTTGGAGTGGGGAGGGGTTACTGGCCAAAAGAAGGTGGTTGTGTCCTCTGCCATACCAGTAAAGTGTCTGCTAGGGAATGATCTGGAGACCTTAGCATGGGCTGAGGTAGAGATGGGAACCCATGCAGCCATGCTGAGAATACCTGGATGGGTGTGTGTAAAAACAAGAGCGCAAAACCCAGGGTGAAAAATAGGTCTTGGAGCCTGGAATAATGGCCCAACCCTCCAAGAGAAACACAGGAAGGCTGGGAAACCAACTTCCACAAAGACACAAGCTCAGGTCCCCTCTCCCCAGGAGCAGACCTGTTAGCCCTTGAGGGAACTGAGCCTCAGGAACTTGGGCCTTACACGGCAGAGCTCCTAGGAATCAGGGGGACCCTCTATGGAAGATCTGTGCCAAGGACAAAAAACCTATCTCACCCTCGAAAGCCTGAGGCAGCAAGTTGCTGCACAGGAAAAGGGAGATATCAGGTGTTCCCACAGGACCTATTCGGAGGAAGGGCTCCTATGAACTGAGGCAAGAGATCCCAAACCTGATGCCACTAGGAGAGTGGTAGGGCCGCAGATGTACAGAGAGTTTCTACTCACAGTGGAGAGGTGTGGTGCAGCGGCCAGGGCAGCTGACTTCGGAGCACAGGGTTCACGGTTCGATCCCCGGCACCGGTGGCACTCAGCTCAGCACCATGTGACTCTGGGCAATAGCTCACTTAATTTCCACTACGGCCCCCAGCGCCTTGAGACCCGTAAGGGTGAGTAGCTGCGCTATATAAAAACGGACTTACATTTACTATGGCCCATGACATCCTCTTAGCTGGACATCAGCTGGGCATCGTGGCCATACTAAAACTTGGAGTAGGTTGGTTACCACTTCTACTAGCCAAACATGTCACAGAAAGTAAAGGAGTTCTGCAACTCCTGTGTTAACTGTCAAGCCAGTGGAAAGACAGGTAGCAAACCAAAGGCCCCCTTAATTCCACTACCAGTCGTTGGGTTTCCCATTGAAAGGATAGGGATCGACATTGTCGGTCCTCTTGACCCGCAAACAGCTTCAGGCAGGTTTATTCTGGTGGTAGTGGATAATGCCACCAGGTATCCTGAGACTATTCTCCTTAGGACTGTCACTGCCCCTGCAGTTGCCAGGGCATTAAGTATTTTTTCTAGAGTGGGTTTCCCTATGGAGGTGACTCAGACAGAGGTAACCATGTCTGCTTACCCGAAAGCAATGTGGGCTGATCATGGGGTGGCATACAAGTTCACCACCCTATACCACCCACAAACAAATGGCCATGTTAAAAGGTTCAACAAGACCATGAAATCTATGACTATGGGACTCCCTGACAAACTCAGAAGGAGATTGGATGTCCTTTTACCATGCCTCCTTTTCACCTGCAGAGAGATGCCACAGAAAGGAGTGGGCTTTAGTCCCTTTGAGGTTCTGTTTGGCCATCCTGTTAGAGGTCCTCTAAGGCTGGTAAGGGAAGGCTGTGAGAAGCTTCTCAAAGAATCCAAACTAGACACATTGGACTATGTACTTGGCATTCACTCAAGGATGGCTGAGTACACGCAGAAAGCACGCCACAACCTTGAGGCAAGCCAAGCGCTCCAGAAGCAATGGTTTGACCAAAAGGCTGCACTGGTTAAACTCCAACCAGGGCAAAAGGTATGGGTATTGGAGCTTGTGGCACCAAGGGCCCTCCAGGACAAATGGAGTGGACCCTACTCTATCCTTGAGAGAAAAGGGGAGGTCACATATGTGGTGGAACTTGGTACTTCTAGGAACCGCCAGAGGGTCATTCATGTGAATCACCTTATATCGGTTCATCACAGGGCTGATGTGACCATGCTCATTGTCACTGATGAGGATCAGGAAGAAGAGAGTAAACCTCTCCCTGACCTTCTCATTAACCACTCCGAAGATTTGTCTGTTGAAGGAGTTGTCTTGTCAGACACCCTCACTGCCCAACAGCAAACTTACTGCAGGCAAGTCCTGGGGTAGTATGCTGAGCTATTTTTCCTAACCCCTGGTCAGACAACCTGGTGCACACATGATGTGGACTCTGGGGACAGCCTACCTGTCAAAAACAAAAGTTACAGGCAGTCTGACCAAGTTAAGGAAAACATCAGAGCTGAAGTCTGGAAGATGCTAGAGTTAGGGGTGATTGCATCCTCTGAAATTCCATGGGACAGCCCAGTGGTCTTCATCCCCAAACCTCATTCCAAGTGAGGTAGACCAGAGCTGAGGCTTAGTGTGAACTGTAGGAAAGTGCTCCTTTTGGCATGGTTACCCTACATCTTTTGCCTAACTTTGAATGCAACTTTGACTGAATGTTCACTGGGTCCCAGGGCCTGTGTTGTTTCTCAAAACTATACCTTTGTTTCCACATTTGGCACACCTCTCGCCCACATGTTAGTCCCTTGTAAAAGGTACCAGTGGTACCAAGGGCATTGTGACCAGAGAAGGTCTCTAAGGGCTGTAGCATGCATTATGCTACCCTAAGAGACCCCCCTCACCAAACACATGCACACTGCCACTGCAGCTTGCAGGTTTTGGGGTATCTAAAAGTAAAGAGTCAACCTGGCACACATCCCTGGGTGCCAGGCCTGCCAGCACTGCCAGAGGCATAGGTAAGTCACCCCTACAGCAGGCCTTACAGCCTTACTGATGTGTGCCAGGTCAACTCCACTTTTAGCTGCACCAAAACACGCAAGCTGCAGTGGCAGCGTGCATGTGTTTGGTGAGGGGTCTCTTAGGTTGGCATAATACATGCTGCAGCCCTTAGAGACAAACCCTTGGTACCACTGGTACCTTTTACAAAGGACTTATATGTGGGCCAGAAAGTGCTCGAAGTCCACCTTGAACCACAGGTAATGCCTGTGGGCAGGCAGGATGGGGATGTGAAAATAAGCATTCTGCAATTCCAACGCTACCAGTCAGTCTCCTTGGTCTAGAGCAGACAAGACCCGAGCCAACGAGAGCATCTTGAATTTCTCGTTTTGAGGAAGAGATTGACGGTCCGGAGGTCTAGAATAGGATGGATACCTTTGTTCTTCTTTGGTATCAGAAAGTAGCAGGAATATCAATGTAGGAAAGTAGGATCTGCTTTCATGGTTACCCCCACTTTTTGCCTGGTGTCAGTGTGTTTTTACTGAAGTTTGCTGGGATCCTGCTAATCAGGACCCCAGCATCTGTGCTCTCTCTCCCAAAATGACTTTTGGTAAGTACTTTTGTACCTCCACAATTGGCTACTGGTGTACCCTTAAAAGTCCCTAGTATATGGTACTAAAGTACCCCGGACATAGGTACACCAGGGGTCTCTGCAGCACATATTGTGCCACCCATGGGAGTCCACTTAAACTCAGACTACAGGCCTGCCATAGCAGCTTGTGTGAGGTGGTGCTTGCACCTCTCGTGACAGATATAAGTTTCCTTATATCTGAGGTCACTACACTTAAAACCTATAAGTACCCCTATGGAAGCACCTTCAGTGCTGAAGGCAGGGTGCCTGGCTACAAGTGTGAGGGTGCCCCTGCATGAGCAGGACACCCTTACAAACCCCGGAGTCGATTCTCCAGGCTTTGTAAGTACGGTCAGCCATTTTAAGATATATAGTGGACATCAGTCATTACGAGACTATATAATGGCTGCACTGAACCTGGTCATGTTTGGTATCAAACATGTTGGAATCATACCCCAACATCGAGTCTGGTGTTGGAGGTATGATCCCATGTACTGGGGGGCCCCTTAAGGGAGCCTCCTCTACTCTTGGTTACAGCCTTTCAGGGTCTGCCAGCAAGCTAGTGCTGCTGCCGACCACAGACACTGATCTGCCCTCCTGCTGCTCAGCTGAGCAAGCAGGAGAAGGTAGAACAATAGGTTTCCTGTCACAGGGAGGAGTGACGACCTCCCATGCAGGATTTAGTGTATTGGGCTGGGGTGAGGGTGCTTTTCAGCACCACCAGACTGCATTGAAGGGCACATTTGGTGAGCCAGTTCAAGAACCCTTGGTTCCCACTCTGGCGCAAAACTGGACAAAGGACATGGGAGTATCCTCCCGTCTGTTCAGCCCCTCCTCTGGAAGGGACCCCCAAGTCGTTCCAACCCTTTCCTTTTGTATTTAAGGGCTCCCCCATGGGTGGGTCCTTAGATTCGTCGTGGGACAAGACTCACCACTGAAACCAAGACACTCTTCGACCATCTGGACACTTGAACTTCGACTGAAACCGAGACTGCATCAAGGAAAACTCCTGCTGCTCCTAGTCTCACTGTTCTTCAAGTCTTCTGCCTCATCTGTGTCTGTGCTTCGCTCAGGTTCTCCCAGAAGACATATGGCATCAAGGACATCTGAAGAAATCTCCCTTGGAGAGAAGGAGTCACTCCCCTGTACAGGGCCGAACTGAGAACACAAATTAGCCCTGGCAATTTTATCAGACCAGCCGGGGGGGCGAGGGTGGAAGTGTGAAGCACTGCTGCTTATCTAAAGCGGCCCCCCAGCACTGCTGCTTTTGTTACTGGGGGCCGATATTGCAGCACTGCTGCAAAACTGGCCCTCAGTCAAAAAAAACAGCCTCCCACCCCTTCAGCCTCCTGGGGAATCCTATGATGCCACCTACGGCCCTTCCGGCCCTGCATCTGCAGGCACCGCAACAAAGCTGACAGTTCTACTGCTCCTGTCGACCTACGGACTTCACGAGGCCCAGCAACACAGGTAGTGGTTCTTCAGCGGCCTGACCGGTCTTCCCTGCAATTTGGAGGACAGTATCCCTTGTCGGAGCCGCTGGGACCAAACCCCTATGTACAGCATCAACATGCTGTTGCCAAGGTTTGTGGGCTCTGCACTCAAGAAATCTTCGGGCTACAAGAAGCTCCATCCTCCAGCACCTCATCCCTCAAAGATCAACATCCTCACTACATCCCTTGCACCGTCGGCCTCCTTCTTTGGTGAGCTGCCTGGGGTCCTCTTTCGACTCCTGTGCCTTCGGCCTGTGGATCCTCTTGAGAGTTTTCTCCTGCTTTGGTGGGCTCCCCCGCTCGCTCGGGCCTGCTCTGACTCTCCGGCTCTTGGAGATTCCTCTGGACCTTGCATGATTGCATCTGGTCTTCCACGCCAGTTGCGGCTACCAAGGCTTGTTGGTGCTCCTGCTGGACACCGACCACCTTGGCACCAACATCCGGCATGGGACAGCTTGTGTACAGCTCCTGGTCTTCCTCAACATCGCCTGGTCCCCACATCTACAGTGGCAAGGTCCATGTTAACTCTTCAGAGCTCCCTGCCAAGGGTGGACATTGTGCTTCTGTGCCTCCTGGTCACCTCCAAGTGGCATAGACTCTGTCCCCTCTGCTTGCAGGTTCTCCTCTTCAAGAATCCAACTTTGGATTTCACTGGACATCTTCAGAGACTTCTCCAGAGGCCTTTCTTCCCAGGTCTTCCATTGTCATCTACGGGAGGTTCCAACGTCACTTCACCCCCTATGCACCCAGCTTCCCGGGTGCAAGTAACCTGGTTCCTGGGGCATCCACAGGTGGGATGGCTCTCCAACCTTCCACCCTTCAATGGGTTTCTTGGGGTCCTCTGGAAAGGATCATATGTCTTTAAAACTGCAACCACAACTTCTCCATTGACTTCCAATGGGCACACAACTGTGTTTCCACTCTGCACTCAGCCTCCGTGTGGTTCCTGGGTACTTACCTTGGGTGGTTCCTTGTTCTCCCAGCTCCTCTGAGTCTTCTGGTCTAAGTCCCGTTCTTCCTTACAGTTCGCCTTCCACTTCTTTAGTATATAGTTTGGTCTCCCCCTGGAGACCAGTGTATATTTGTGCCATTCACCTGATTTCTCTTAAGTATTTCCATGTGTATTGTTGATATCTCTGGCTAGGAGATATACCAATGCATTAGTGATTCTGTTGTGTAATAAATAGACTTGTGTGGTTCTTTTTCATCTAATCGACATTATTGATTAAATGTGGTAAAACAAGCTGCTGTACACTCCCTAAAGATAGACCTGAAGGCTGCTCTCCACAGCTACCACTGTGAGAGTCTAAGGTTATCAAAGATCACTAAAAATCACTATAATGGTTGCCTCGATTAGCGCAAGGTGCATTACTCCCTTAAGTGTGCACCATCTACTAAGCCAGCCTCCTCCAAACAACCACTGCCTACGTTTTAAATCAAAACCCATTCTATAGCCCCCTTGGCCCAGAGAGCTGTAACTTCCTCTTGGAGCAAGAAAAGATGATCCTCCGCCAGCCATTCTTGTGATGGGGGTAAAGGAGAAGGGAAAGACTGGAAAGAAGGGATTAACCATTCAGAATGATCTGCAAGACCCATTTGTCTGTTATAGACTACTAGTGGAGGAGATGATGTTGGATTCTCCCTCCAACTGGACACCCATGGTCTTGCAGAACCAAACTAGGAGGACTTTGAGCTTGCAGCTTCCGGGGGGTTGGTGGCGGATGACTTCTGGCTACCATTTCCATGAGGTCAGAGTGCACCGCATCCATGTCCTCGCACAACTTGGGAAGACTGTGCAGGATGGTGGGTGGAATATGGGTGACGCTTCTATTGCCATGAAAGAGGCAAAAGGCAGACGGGGTTGTGAGAAACTGGCTTAGTATATGATGCACACTTATGTAAGTGGGCACCCTGCATCAATCCAGACAACCCTTATGGTGATTTTAGTGGTCTTAGACAACCTTAGAAAGCTCTCTAAGTGGTAGCTGTGTCACCAGGGGGGACCAAACCATATACTAAAATAGTGGCATGCGAACCACGACTCGAGTCATGACTATACGCAGAAGAGGTAGAAGTGTCAGGGAACCAAGGAACCACCCAAGGTAAGTAACTAGGTGCCCCACGAAGGCCGTGTGCAGAGTGGGAACACGACCGTGTGATCAATGCAAGTCAATGGGTAAGTCGCGGTTGCAATTTTAAGGAAGAAGGACCCTTCCCAGTGGGCCCTGAAGAAACCCCAGGGAAGACAGAAGGTTGGAGAGCCACCCCACCGCGGATACCCTAGGAACCAGGATACCTACACCAGGGAAGCCGGGTGCATAGATGTGAAGTGGCGTCGGAAACTGCCGTCGAACCCAATGGTGGACTTCAGGAAGAGGCCGCTGCTGGAGAAGGAGAAAGGGTCCGGTGGAACCCAAAGGTGGATTCAAATCGAGAAGTACCTGAAAGCAGAGGGGATAGAGTCTATGCCACTTGGAAGTGACCAGGAGGCACGGAAGACGAATGCCCACCAATGTCGGGTACTGCAGGAGAGTTGACGGTGACCTTGGAGCTGCAGCTGTGTAGACCAGGCGATGCTGCGGAAGACCAGGAGCTGTACACGAGCTGTCCCACGTCAAGAGTTGAGGGGTTGGTGTCCGGCGTGAGCACCAAAAAGCCTTGGCAACTGCAACCAACGTGGAAGGCGAGAAAGGTGCAATGTCAGGACCAGCAAGGTCCAGGAGACTCATCACAAGCAGGGGAGTCAGGGCAGGCCCCGAGCAATCAGGGGTGCCCAAAGAATACGAAGATGACCCTCAAGAGGACCCACAGGCCGGAGGCACTGGAGTCGCAAGAGGACCTCAAGCAGCTCACCAAAGAAGCAAGCCCACGATGCAAGAGATGAGGTGAGGGTGAAGATCTTGATCGCTACTTAGAGCACGAAGATCTTGGTGGAAGGAAGCCAACAAGCCTTTGCAATTGCAAGTCGAAGCGGTGCACAAGGGTTCGGTTCCTGCGGCTCTGACGAGGGATACCGGCCTCAAACTTGGTGAGAGGACAGGGCAGGTCTTGAGGGATGTGGAGAACCACCACCTGTGTTGCTGAGCCTTTCGGAGTCCGTGGGAGCCCAGGATCAGCAAACCAGTCAGCTTAGTTGCGGTGACTCCTTCACTTCAAGGGAGATTCCTTCAGGAGTCTTGGAGGCCCACAGGCCTTGGAAGGTTCCTGTATGGTGCACAGGCACGGACGTTGTAGAGACTAGCAGGGCGACGAGATCAGGAGCAGCAGGAGTCTTCCTAGTTGCAGCCTTGATGCCCAGAGTGAAGTCCAGCGAAGTCCAGAGTGCCCAGACGGTTGAAGAAGTGGTGTCGGAAATGTATCTTGTCCCCGATGAATCTGAGGACCTACCCACAGGTAAGCCCTTAAATACCCTAAGGAAAGGGTTGGGACGATACAGAGGTCCCTCCCTAAGGAGGGGCTGGACAAGGGGAGAATACTCCCCTGTCCTTTGTCCAGGTACGCGCCAGAGGGGGAGCCAACGGCTCCCTCAACTGGTTTGAACTGAACTTTGCATGGAGGGCACCAAGTGTGCCCTGCATGCAGACTATGTGGCGCTGACGAGCGCTCCCACTCTGCCCCAATACACTAAATCCTGTCTGGGAGGTGGTCACACCTCCCATTGACAGGATACCTATTGTTCTGCCTTCCTCTGCCCGTGCTTGGCTCAGTCAGAAGCAGGAGGGCAGAAACGGGTCTCTGACCTGCAGCAGCCCTAGCCTGCTGTCTGGGACTGGAAGACTGGTGCCGGGAGCACCGAGGGCCTCCCAGAGGAGCTTTACGGTGCATGGAATCATACCTCCCACACCGTTTATGGTGTGGGGGTATGATTCCAACATGTTTGATACCAAACATGATAGGATTCGTTGTAGCCATTTTCGAGATAGTCACTGTGTAATGACGCAGTGCCCCTCTATATATCATATGGCTGCCTCACTTACAACCCAGGAGAATGGACTCCGTAGGTCATAGGGGTGTCCTGCTCATGCAGGGGCACCCTCACACTTAGAACCAAGCACCCTGCCTTCAGGATTGCAAAGGCCTGCTGTAGGGGTGACTTATAGGTTTTAAGTGCATGACCTTAGATATAGGGAAACCTATATATTTTGGAAGTGGTGCTAACACCAGATTACACAGGCTGCAATGGCAGTCCTGTAGTTACAAATTGCGTGGTCTCCCATGGGTGGCATAATACATGCTTCAGCCCATGGGGGACCCCTGGTGTACCTATGCCCTGGGTACCTTAGTACAATATACTAGGGACTGATAAGGTTGCACCAGTGTCCAATCTGGGATGTACCTAAGTACTTACCAAACCAATATAGGGGAGAAAGCACAGAGACTTGGGTCCTGGTTAGCAGGATCCCAGTCAGACTAGTCAGAAACAGCATTACATCAAGCAAAATGTGGGGGTCATCATGAAAGCAGATTCTACTTTCCTACAGGGGTGAGGTGTGACTGAGAGGTCCAAGGACCTGACCATAGCACTCAAGTCCTTGAAGCGCACCAGCATCGAGTCTGCCTTCTCTTCGAAGAGACTAGTCCCATCGAAGGGCATGTCCAGGAGGTAGGCTTAGACATCCCCCGAAAAGCCAGATGTTCTCAGCCAGGCATGGCACCGCAAGGCTACTGTCGACAAAAGCGCTCTGCCCAGCAAGTCAGTCGTATACAAACCACACCTAATGGTGAACTTTGCTGCATCCGTCTGATCTTTCACTGCTTGGGAAAGCATGCCCAAGCCTCCTCCAGGACCTGTGGCAGCACTTGCACAACTGTTTCCCATTAGGTATGCGAGAAATGGCCCAAGAGGCATGCAGTGTTCACCGACCGCAATGCTAGGCTGGAGGAAGAAAACATCTGCCCAAGTGGGTCCAGCCTTTTGGATTCCCTGTCCGGGGGAGCGGAAGGGAACGCGCCATGGGATGTTGAGGCTTGGACCACCAAGCTCTCGGGGGTAGGATGTTGGCTGAGGAAACCTGGATCACCTGGGGCAGGGCGATGGTGGTGTGCTATTGTTCTGTTCACAGGACCTCCTGTGCTAGGCTTGGACCACGTGCCTAGAAGGACATCCTTCAGTGCATCATTACAGGGCAAAGGGGTTCAGATGAGGAAACCCCAGGGAGAAGCACTTTGGTCAAGAGATTAGTCTTGACCTGCACCGAGGGCAGTAACAGGCCAAGGACCTCTGTTGTCCTCTTTGCCACCATAGCATAAGAAGCTCCCTCCTCCGTAGCCACAGTAGGTGGAGATAGCATACCAGTATCTGGAGACGTGTCCAGTCCACTGGCCTCCGCAAGCTCCTCATACCAGTCAATTCTTCACCATGAGTGCCTAACTGGTGTTCTATAGGGTCCAGTGACCCCTCCTACTCCTCTCCCATGCCTGAAACCTGCTCAAAATGTCCAGGCAATGACCTATAGCCCCTGGGCTCCTTCGGCCCGATCAACAGCGATCCGACTCAGCCGTCGGGAATCAGAATTGGGCTGGCAGCATTGGTGTCGCCGGGAGCATCGACTTTGCGTCCGGCACCGATCCAGATTTGGATCCATGAGTTCCCACCGGCGCCAAGGCGGGAGCTGTTGGCATGGAATCTGATGAGGCCTCTTCAGACCCCGCGGGCCCAAAGGCGAACCGGAAGGTTCAGGCCACTCAAATACTTGCCGCATGGCCCCGTAAAACTCTTTAATGTGAGCAGGGTTCACTCAGGCTCCTGGAAATGGGTGGGGGGGGAGGCACAGAGTCTGACCTGGCAACAGCTCTGCAGAGCTGTGCCTGTAATGTTGATGTTCCTCACGCGTCTTGCTGACCGGCGACAGACGAGGTGAAGTCGAAGTCTGTTTGGGCGATGACTTCTTGTGCCTGTTCTCTGAATGTCCCGAGGACCTCGAGAGGGAAGGAGAGGACTTGGGGATCCCGGAGCAGTCCCGTGACCTTCTATTCCTTGATCGGGACCAGGACCTCTGAGGAGTCGCACTCGATGGCGTTGGCTGCAAGGCCGCAAGCAGCTTTAAGGACACCTCGCTCAAAGCCTTCGCGCCATGACCCGGCAGTCCGAGCATGACTTCGAGTCGTGGTCGCGCTCGAGACACCATAAACATATCAGGTGGAGGTCGGTAACCAATATGGCGTGGTGAAAGGAGTCACACAGCTTAAAGCACAAGTTACTAACTTGTGTAACGATATATCTGTAAGAGACAGTAGTTAGTGACAGATTCCTTACCTTAGAATATCCCCAGGCGTCAGGCTGGATCCGGAAAGTTTTTTGCGTAGCAGTACCCTTGCGCGTCGGTCGGCGGCGTCGTGCGGCTCCGCGTCCGTCGTCGGCGTCGTGATCGCCGGGATGACGTCGCGGGCAGTACTTAGGCGCCGCCCCTGCGCGCTGACGTCAGTTCTGTACACGACTTTCCGCGCCAGGAACGCAGAGCCATGCAAGAAGCTGACACAGGTGTCTGAAAAATACGAGGGCCCTGAAAGGGATGTCCTTAACCCTAGAAATCAGTTCGCAGAACGGGGAGGATGGGTGGGGCGGTAAGGAATCTGTCACTAACTACTGTCTCTTACAGATATATCGTTACACAAGTTAGTAACTTGTGCATCTGAAAGAGACACGTTAGTGACAGATTCCTTACCTTAGAATAGATACCCCAGCAATACCAACCCCGGTGGTGGGTCTGCGAACAAAGATCAGACAAGGAAGTCCTGGAGGACAGAACGGCCAAAGAAGCCGTCCCTCCGGACCTGACTGTCAAGGCAGTAATGCTTTGTAAACGTGTGAAGCGAGGCCCACGTAGCTGCCTGACAGATAACCGGCAGCGGAACACCGCGGCCCAAGGCCGTGGTAGCAGCCGTTGCCCTGGTGGAATGGGCACGCAGCCCAACAGGAGGCTCCTTTTAGCCAAAGAATAGCAGGTCTTGATGCACAAGGTAACCCAGCGGGAGATGGTCCTCTTGTGCACCGCCCGACCTTTTTGGCGCCCACGTAGCCAACAAAGAGCTGGTCATCCACCCGGAAGTGTTTTGTGCGGTCAATATAGAAGGAGAGCGCACGTTTTGGGTCCAGACGGTGGAGCCTCTCTTCCTCTCTGGAAGGATGCGGAGGCGGAAAGAAGGTGGGCAAAGTGATGGTCTGCCCAATGTGGAAAGCAGTAACCACCTTTGGCAAGAAGGACGGACGCGTCCGAAGAACAACCTTGTCTGGATGAACAGCCAGAAAGGGAGGTTTGCAAGATAGAGCCTGGAGCTCACTCACCCGCCGAGCGGAGGTGATGGCCACCAGAAAGGCTGTCTTCAGAGTGAGAAGACGAAGAGGACAGTTATGTAGAGGCTCAAAGGAGCGCACATTAAAAGGTAAGAACCAAGTTCAAGTCCCACTGAGGCATCACAAACGGAACAGGAGGGAAGAGGTGTGTAATGCCTTTTAAGAACCTGTTAACAACAGGGGACTTGAAAAGGGAGGGCTGATCAGGGAGCCTGAGGAAGGCCGAGATAGCACAAAGATAACCCTTGATGGTACCCAGGGCAGAACCCTGTTGGGCCAGAGAGAGAAGGAACAGAAGGACCTCAGAAAGAGGGGCAGAAAGGGATTCACAGCCTTTGCTGTGCACCATGCCACAAATTTGTTCCACCTGCAGGCGTATACCACCTTAGTGGAGGGACGCCTGGCTGCCAGAATCACATCACAAACTTCGGGAGGCAAGTCGAAAGGAATCAACTGCCGCCGCTCAATCTCCACGCAAGCAGGTGTAGACTGGACAGGTTCGGGTGGAGGACCGTCCCCTGCTGCTGCGACAGAAGATCCTCCCGAAGAGGCAGACGGATCGGGGGATCTACGCTCATATTGAGTAGCTCGGGATACCAAACCCTTCGAGCCCAGTCCGGAGCCACAAGAATGACTTGGGCCCGGTCGTGCCGAATCTTCTTCAACACTCTGGGTAGAAGTGGTATAGGCGGAAAGGCGTACAACAGACCGCAACTCCACTCGTGATGAAAAGCGTCGCCGAGCGAGTGCCGCCTTGGAAATTCCAACGCGCAGAACTGATGACATTGCGCGTTCTCTTCGGTGGCGAATAGATCTAACCAAGGCTCTCCCCACTGTAGAAAGAGTCCTTGCGCCACTTCCGAGTGAAGACGCCATTCGTGATCCATCATCCACCTGCGGCTGAGTTCGTCCGCCCTGGCGCTCAGCGAACCTGCCAGGTGTTGAACCATCAGGAACATACCCTGATGTTCCAGCCATGTCCAGAGGCGCAGAGCCTCCTGACGAAGGGTCCACGACCCCACCCCGCCTTGTTTGTTGCAGTACCACATGGCGGTGGTGTTGTCTGTGAACACCTGCACTACCTTCCCTTTGACAGAGGGAAGGAATGCCTTGAGTGCAAGTCGGATCGCCCGGAGCTCCAGAATGTTGATATGGAGCCGGGACTCCGCCGGAGACCAGAGGCCTCTGATCTCCGCCTCTCCCATGTGACCGCCCCATCCCAGAAGGAACGCGTCCGTCACAACTGTGTGCTCTGGCTGGGGAAGGGAGAGGGATCTGCCCATGACCCATTGCCGGTTCGAGAGCCACCACTGCAACTGTTTTGCAGTCCCCTCCGAGATCTGGACGTGATCGGACAGGTTGCCCTGGTGCTGCGCCCACTGGAACTTCAGGTCCCACTGCAGAGCCCGCATATGCCATCTGGCATGATTGACCAGCAGGATGCAGGAGGCCATGAGGCCCAGCAGCCTCAGGGTCATCCGTACCGAAACCCAGGATAAAGGCTGAAAGATCGGAATCATAGCCTGAATATCCCGGACTCGCCGTTCGGGAGGATAGGCCCGAAACTGCGTCGTGTCCAGAACTGCTCCGATGAAAAGGAGCTGTGGATAAAGAATCAGATGCGACTTCGGCACATTGATGGAGAACCCCAGCGAGTGCAGGAGTTCGGCCGTAGTCTGGAGGTGGGAGACAACTGCCTGGGACGAGCCCGCCTTCAGCAGCCAGTCGTCGAGGTAGGGGAAGACTGAAACCCCTGCCCGGCGCAGATGAGCTGCGACCACCGCCAACACTTTCGTGAACACCCGAGGGGCACTGGTAAGGCCAAAGGGGAGCACGGTGAATTGAAAATGCTCGGGGCCTACCGTGAACCGAAGGTAACGCCGGTGGGCCGGCAGGACGGGGATGTGGAAATATGCGTCCTGCAAGTCCAACGCTACCAACCAGTCTCCAGGGTCGAGGGCAGTCAAGACCTGAGCTAGGGTGAGCATCTTGAACTTCTCCTTCCGGAGGAAGCGATTGACGTTCCGGAGGTCCAAGATAGGACGCATGTCCTCCTTGTCCTTTTTGGGCACCAGGAAGTAGTGGGAGTAGCAACCACGCCCTACTTCTGGGGTCGGAACATGCTCGATGGCCCACTTGGCCAAGAGGGCCGTGACTTCCTTCTGCAGAAGTACCAAGTGATCCCCTGACATGCGGTGGAATTGAGGTGGCATGGCTGGGGGGTGGACTCGAAGGGGAGGGAGTAGCCCCTTCGGACAATGTCCAAGACCCACCTGTCCGAGGTGATGGTACGCCAGTGGGGAAGGTGATGGCGGACCCTGCCCCCTACTGGCGTGCTGTGCACCTGAAAGGAGGGACTAGGAGGGTTTGGAGGCCGCGGACGGGTTGGAGGTGGTGGCCTGACCCGCACGCTGGTTGCCCGATCCGCCACGGCGGAATCCACGTCCTCGGCCACGCGAAGACGCATGCTGCGCGGGCCGGTGGCTGGGCTGCTGACGTGAAGGGCGCCCCTACCGTGGCCACGATAGGGGCGAAAAGCAGAAGTCAGCGGAGGGCGTGTAGCAGAAAGGCCCAGGGACTTTGCAGGAGCCCGTGAGTCCTTAAAGCGCTCCAACGCATGGTCTGCTTTGGACCCAAAAAGACCGACTCCATCAAAGGGCATGTCCATGAGAGTATTCTGGACATCCCCTGAAAAACCAGTGGTTCTCAGCCAGGCGTGGCGTCGTAGCGCCACCGTCGTTGCAATAGACCTGCCCAGCGAGTCGGCGGTATCAAGGCCACATCGAATTGTATATTTGGCCGCATCCCTTCCTTCCGCAATGGCGCGGGAAAGCAGTGTCTGGACCTCCTCAGAACACTGGGGCAAAACATCCGCCACCGAATCCCACAAGGAGTGGGTATATCGGCCCAAAAGGCAAGCGGTGTTGACGGACCGCAAGCCAGCACTGGAGGAAGAAAACCCTTCTTCCCAAATTGATCCAGGCGTTTGGATTCCCTATCCGGAGGGGCGGTAGGGAAGGCGGTTTGGGAAGCGGAGGCTTGGACAACCAAGCTCTCAGGGGTGGGGTGGACAGAGCGAAACAGGGGGTCGCCCGGAGCTGGGCGATGGCGTCGGGACACGTTCCTATCCACAGGAGCCCCTGTGTTGGGCTTGGACCAGGCGCCCAAAAGAACGTCAGTGAGGGCGTCGTTAAACGGCAGCACAGTCTCCGAAGAGGAGGCTGCCGGCTGAAGCACCTCTGTCAAGAGACTAACCTTGACCGCCACAGCAGGGAGTTGGAGATGTAAGGCTCCAGCTGCCCTACGCAACACCGTTGCAAAATTGGCTCCCTCCTCCGTAGCCACGGGAGGAGACAGCATGCCAGTGTCAGGGGAAGTATCTAGACCACTAGCATCCCCTAGACCCTCTGTCCAGTCCTCATCGTACTGACACTGTTGTGTCAGAGTGTCATCAGACCCCTCCCAGTCCTCCTGGTCCTCCTCAGGTTCAAAATAAGGGGGAGGAGGGACATTTGGGACCCAAGGTCTCATCGGCGCCGGAACCGGCGTTGAGCGACGTCAGTCCGGGTCCATGTCCGGAGCCGGAAGGAACTGGGGAACGACGCCGCTCGGAGCCCCAGGCGGCGTCGAGAACGGCACCGGAGACATCGGCGCCGGCGGAGGTGTCGTTAGGTCGACCGGCGTCGATGGGGGTTGTGGAGCCGGGATCGAGGCCGGGGCCGAAGCCGGAGTCGGGATCGAGGCCGGGGCCGAAGCCGGAGCCGGGATCGAGGCTGGAGGCACGGGCGACGCCGGGGCCGGAGCCGTCGGCGACGCCGGAGCAACCCCATCAGGGCCCGCGGGGCCCGAAGGCGCACCGGAGGGGCCTGGAGGCCCGAAGAGGCGGGCCATGGCCGACAGGAATACCTGCACTTTGGCCGGATCCGCCCCCGAACCCGGGAAGGGCGGGTATGGCGGGGGCGTCTCCACAGGCATGTCCGGGGCCGCGGGGCGGGACGGTGCCGGGAGGGGCCTCAGCCGAGTCGCGAGACCGGCGAGGCGAAGTCCTAGAGCGATGATGCTTTTTGGACTTCTTGTGTTTCGACTTACCGGACGAAGAAGACTTCGATGCCGACGACCGGTGTGGACTCCGCGATCGACCCCTGGACCTCTCACGCGACCGGGGCTTCCGCGGAGCCGAATGCCGGGCCTCGAGGAGCTTTCGAGACCGCTCTCGCAAAGCTTTCGGGTTGAGGGCCTGGCAGTCGGTACAAGACTCCGTGTCGTGGCCTCGGCCGAGGCAGAAGAGACACTCCCAATGCGGGTCGGTGACGGACATCATCCGAGCACAGGCGCCGCAACGTTTGAAACCGGGCATCCCTACGACACCTTGATAGAAAAACAGTGAAAAAATTCACCAAAAAGTATGGCCAAAAAATGACCAGGGCACTGCTCTTCCCGGATCTGCGCTTGCTGGCGCGGAAAAAGAAGAACTGACGTCAGCGCGCAGGGGCGGCGCCTAAGTACTGCCCGCGACGTCATCCCGGCGATCACGACGCTCGACAACGGACGCGGAGCCGCACGACGCCGCCTACCGACGCGCAAGGGTACTGCTACGCAAAAAACTTTCCGGATCCAGCCTGACGCCTGGGGATATTCTAAGGTAAGGAATCTGTCACTAACGTCTCTCTTTCAGATCCCTACTTTCCTAGAGGTCATCCTCGAAAACACAATGAAAAAGATCTTCAACAAAACGTCGAATAAAGTCTGTCAAAAAGAGACAGAGGGGTAGCTCTTCTCCGGATCAGCGCTAACTGGCGCAGAAAGAAAAGAGCCGATGTCCGCGTGCCTGGGTGGCTCCTATATAGGTGACTGCGACATTATATCCGGCGCCGACGACACCACGCGGCCCAACAATGTCGATGCCCACCCTCTCAAAGGGGGTGCTAATGACAGGCAAGGGATTAAGAGGCCAATTTAAGCCTCTGCCCTGTATTCCCGCTGGCCTGGCAGGTCACACAATCCTACAGAATGCATTTGAGGAATTCTTGGTCCAAAGCCAATAGAAGTGGGGGACAAGCTTTGCAAAGGTCTTGTCTTGGCCTAGGTATCCTGCCAGGGGAATTTCGTGAGCCAGCTCCAGTAGGACGGCCCTGGAGCATTGGGGGACCACCAGGGACCTTGATGTCCCATGCTCAGGAGCCTTAGACTCGCTGTACAGGAGGCTGTCCTCCCAGTAAATGTGGCGACTACCACAGGCATCAGCTGCTGTTAGGGCTTCAGCCTGTTGTCTCATGCCCACAAGGGTTGGGCACTCCCTTTGTGCCCTACAGAACTCCTCCATGGTGGGTTCTCCTTCCACATGCCATCCAGCAAGCTCAGACAAGTCACCAGAGGATGCAATGTCCTCCTCAGTGGACTTCAGGGTGGCGACCGCAGGTGCCCCATCCATCTCACTGCAGGTATAGTCAGTGGTTGGTGTTCCACGCCCTCTGCCTCTCCCGTTTTTAGCAGCTGGCTGGGCCATTGTTCCAGGCTCAAGCCCTTCTTGATTCCCATCCTGGGCAGCCATGGACAGTGTGGTAGCACAGATCCAGTCAGGTAACCTTACCATCTCCACATGAGCCTTGGGCTCCACTTCCTTCCAGGTAGCGTGCTCCAGGTCATTACCTAACAAACAAACCACAGGCATGGCAGGGCTCACTGCAAATTTCAGAAGACCTGAATCTCCTCCCCCCCACTCAAATGGAACAAGGGCCACAGGATAGTGACACACACTGTTGTCAACCAGCACAACCTGGTGGAATGAATGGGAAATGACCTGTTCTGGGGAAACAAGCTGACTCCTTACCATAGTCATACTGGCTCATGTACCTCTCAGAGCCTCAACCCCTTGCCCATTGATGGTGACCCATTGCTTGTACTTGGTAGTATCTGAGGGCAGATGGATCTTTGGAACCATCTCACTGTCACCCAGGGACACTAAGGTAACCCCACTAACCCCCCCTCCCCATCAACTGGGACAAACTTCTTGACCAGCACTACGCTAGCCACCCCTGGAATCTTTTCTCTAGTGTGAAGGTGTGCTCTTTTTGGACACTTGGGATCCCCCTTGTACTGTCCATACTCCTAGCACTTGGGAGTTCTGGGCTACTGACTCTTGTTGGGGTAACTTTTCTTCTGGGGGCCAGATTAGGAATGTGAACCAGACCCTTTCCCTTGTGAGTTCTTTTGGGGGCCTTTAGAGAACTCAGTTTTTTTTATCTCCCCCTTCTTCTGGTGGGTGGGACCCTTGGCCACCCTTTTGGGAGTCCCCCCTGATATTCTTTTGGACACTCTGGTACTGACCCATGACGTCCTCCTCCTCAGCAAGCTTCCTGGAGTAAGTAAGCTTGCTATCAACCAGGTGTTGGCGCAGCTCTGGAAAACAAGTATCAAGAATGTGCTCCTTTAGAAACAAGCTGCACAACCCTTCATAATCATTAACTTTGCTGTCCTTCACCCAGCCCTTCATTGCCTTATCAGCATTCCAAGAAATCCACCCATGTTTGTGTTGAGAGTTTGTGACTGGCCCTGAACCGTTGCCTTTACTTCTCAGGACTTAACCAAAACTTGCTGACTAAAATAGCCTTCATGGCAGTGTAGCTGGTCTGGTCCCAGACCTCTGATGTAAGGAGCGTGTCCCTCCCCACTGTGGGCATATACCACCATAGACTACCGCACTCCCCCCTAGAACTCCTCTGGGACCCATTTCCCTTTTAAAACTACCTCATACGGCGCAAACCATTTATCTATGTCATCCTCCACATTATAACTGGGCACCATATCTTTTGGGATATGACATCTGGACTCATATGAAAACACTGCAGGCATGTTGCCACCATTTTGCTGGACCCTACTTCCAGGGCTCTTACATCCAGCTCTCTGAGGCTCAACTCATGGAGAGCTTCTTCTCCTCCAAAGCTAACCTCCTCTGAGCCAGAGCCTGCTCTTTCTCTAGCTTAGCAAGCTCCAACTTCAGCTTTATTTCCTCACTCCTTTCTGCCAACTCCTCTGAGGACAGGCTCCTGGAGAAGACACTGCTCCCCACTCTGGGAACCACCACTGCTTCCGGCAAGTTGATGGCCCCCTTACAGGCAGTTCCAGAGCCACCTCCGACTCAAAAATCAGGTCATCCTCCTCAGGAATTTCCTGCTCCTCCTCTAGGTCATCATTCCCTGCAACTTGGGTCTCTGCCCAGACCCTTAAGGCTTTGTGCAGCTCCACCTTCCTGGTGAAGCCTCTCATAGAGACTTGAAACTCATTACAAAAGATCTTCATCTGAGCAACAGTATAAGACTCTAACTGGGCCAGATTAAACTCCACAACCTCAGGTGCTGCTTCTCCAGATTGAGACATTTAGCAGGAAAAATCAAAAGGCCAATCAGGGGGAATTGAAAAAATTCAAAATGGTCTAAGTATATGGTTGTAGTGAACAATGAGTTACTATACGGTATTTGCAGGAAAGTACCCTTTCTGCACGGTTGCCCCAAAATGTTTCGCCAGATACCTGATGCAATTTGACTGAGTGTGCCAATTAGATTTCCAGGGCCTGTGTTCTTGTGCCACTTGTTTCCACAATTGGCACAACCCTGGCCTATCTGTAAGTTCCTTGTAAAGGGTACCTATGGTACCAAGGGCATGGTAGTCAGGAAAAGGCCTCTGAGGGCTGCAGCATGTATTATGCCACCCTCCGAGACCTCTCACCTCAAACATGCACCACTGCCATTGCAGCCTTCGTGTTGTGGTGCAGCTAAAAGTGAAGAGTCAACTGGCACACATCCCTGTGTGCCATGCCTACCCACCACTGCATGAGGCGTAGGTAAGTCACCTTTAAGGCAGGGTGCTCTATACCTCATGTGACGACCTATCTGCATGAGCAGGCAGGCCCCTATAATATCTAAGGCCATTCTTAGATATTATAAGTGCCGAGTAAAGCTATCCTGAGTATATGGTCTGGAAACTGATCATTACGCGTTTCCCAGCACCACAATGGCTTTACTGATTTCTGGGATGCTTGGTATCAAACATTTCAGAATAATAAACCTGCACTGATTCCAGTGTCAGATTTATTATTCCCTGCACTCGGGGGTCCCTTCTAGAGGGGACCCCAGAACCAAACCAACCACTGGTGGGGTTCTGACTGGTGAACACCAGCTTGCCACCACAAGACAAGCTTCTGGACCCCTGGGTGGGAGTCTTCGTTCCCTGGATCCAGAAACAAAGCCTTTCTTGGGCAGGGGAGTTCACACCTCCCCCAGGTCAGGAAGAGCCTTTGCAACGTGACCCCCAGCCTCTCCTATCAGGAGCAGGCCCCCTTCCTGTTTCACCCCCTTTTCGGCTAGAAAAATCAGGCCAGCCCAGAAGGTGTGCCCACCTCTGCCAACCCCAGCCCCCAGGTGGGGGAGGCGAGGTGAATCCCACTCCTCAGTGCCCACCAATAGAATCTCCAAGCAGTCCCGCACTCGGAGGAGGGTGCCTGCCTGCCAATACCAAAAAATCCTGCAACACAGAACAAGCAAAATGGCCGCCCCTCCTCACTTCCGAATCCAAGCAATAATGCTTTGCAAAAGTGTGGAGGGAGACCCAAGCTACCTCACTGCAGATGGCAATCACAGGGACACCTCTAGCCAAAGCAGACGTTGAAGATCTGTCTCTGGTAGAATGAGGTCTAATACCTTCAGGTGGCTCCTTCTTAGCCATGGCATAGCAGATCTTGATGCACAGGATTATCCACCTGGATAAAGTTCTCTTGTGGACTGCTTTCCCCTTCATCTCGCCCACCTATCCAATGAACAGCTGGTCATCCAATCTGAACTCTCAGGTTCTGTCCATTTAGAAACTCACAACCCTCTTGGGGTTCAAACGATGAAGTCTCTCCTCCTTTGATAGATGTAGGGGGGGTAGAAAGTTGGCACGGTAATGGATTGCCCCAAGTGGTACGGAGTGACCATCTTAGACAGGAAGGCAGCTCTGGTCCTAAGCACTGTTTTATCTGCATGAAAGGATGTGAAGGGTTGCTTGGGACTAAGGGCCTGCAAGTCACTCACCCTTCTATCAGACGTAATAGCAACAAAAAAATATAGTTTTGAAGGTAAGAAGCCTCAACGGGCAACTTTGCAAGGGTTCAAAAGGAGAACCCATAAAAAATGTAAGCACAAGATTAAGGTCCCACCGAGGCATTATAAACGTAGTGGGAAAACTTAGTGAGATCCGTAATAAATCTCATAACTATAGGGGACTTGTGAGAAGTTGGCCTGGTATATGCTGTTCACTAATTAAAGTGGACACCTTGCACCAGGGCAAATCGACTCTTATGGTAGATAGGTTTAAGACAACCTTTTAAAGAAAGCTATCCTAGTGGTAGCTGTGGAGAGCAGCCTTCAGGCTAAGTCTCGGAGGAATGTAAAGCAGCTTGTTTTACCATATAATCTCTTGAATCACCAAATGAAAAGACACCACACAGGTATATATATCAAATATATATGTATTTATTTCTAAATAACTCTCTACTAATCTCTTTATGAGATTAGAAGACAAACATATGCACAAATCAACGTTTCACAATAAGTTAAGCACAAAATATGGCTGGGGCCCTAGGGGCGTACCAGACCATATACTAAGTAAGAGACTTAGGGACAACGACTTGCAGGGAGACAAGGCCTAGGGCCTTCAGAAGTGCTGGGGCCTCACAAAACCACCCAAGGCAGGTAAGTAAAGGACCCACGGGGGACGCGTGCAGTGTGGATACACAGGCGCGGATCGCCGTTAACTTCAATGGAGCAAGTCGCGGTTGGAAATAAAGAGTTTTAGGATACTTCGGGAGAACCTACAAGCAAGTCACTTACAGGGTAAGTAGTTCTAGGGCCCACACCCACAGGAGCACCGTAGTGCTGGAGTTACCTCACCCAGGGAAGCCGGGTGCATAGGTGTCCTTTGGTGTCGGGTCGCGGCGTCGTTTTCAATGGCGAACAAAGAAGACTTGCTGCTTGCGGGAGCTGAAGAAGTGTCCGGTGGAATCCAAGCCTGGATTCTGAAGAAGGATGACCTGAAAGCAGAGGGGACAGTGTTCAAAGTCACTTGGCAGTGACCCGGGGCAAGGAAGATGGATGCCCACCGTCGTCGGTTGATTCAGGTCGGTTGCGGGTGCCTTGACTCTTCAGCCACGTGGTCCAGGAGGTGTCGACGACGACCAGGAGCTGGATTCGGTGGGTCCCTCGACGTCTGCAGCGGACTGCGGTGTCGGCAACTCGATCGGAGCCAACAAGCCTTGGCAGCCGCAAGTCTCGGGGAGATGGAGAAAAGTCGATGGCGCAGACCAGCAAGGTCTGTGGAACTCACCCAGCGAGGGTAAGTCAGGGCAGGCCTGGAGCAACCAGGGGAGCCCTTTGGTTTCTTTAAGAAGTCTTCTGGGGACCCACAAGCCAGCGGGCAAGGGATCGCGAAGACACCTCGGGCGGAATCACTCAACAGGGGCCCACGGTCACTCGGGACGGTGTAGGCCTCTGATCTTCGGAGGATTCCTGCTGGAGGTCGGGACCACACGTGGTCCAAAGCACAGGTTCGTAGAACGTTGTGAAGGGGTTGCACTTGACAATAGTGCACGGTACCCAGGGGTCGCGGTTCCTCGTTACTTGTGGGGTCCACTTGCCTCAGCTTCGCTGGGGACTCACGATGGCCTTGGAGAAGTCAGGAAATCCACTTCTTGGGCTGCAGGGACTTCGGACTCCGGCGGGAGCGGCGTAGTTTGCGACCGTCGTTGTCGTTTTTGGTGCCTGCCAAGCAGGGGAGTCCCTCCTTGACTCCAAGGGAGATTCTTCTGTCTTCCAAAGGTAGTGGGACGTCGAAGGGCCAGGATTCTTCTGTAGAGCGTCGTCCAGGGGTTATCTGCTTTGCAATGGCAAGGTTCCCCAACTTATACTAAAAGAGGGGATGGACTAACTCTATGACCCCACCTATGGGAGGGTCAAGGGAGGGGTGGCTACACCCACTTCCCTTTGTCCAGTTTCGTGCCAGAGCAGGGGCAGGTAGCCCCTGAGCTGGTTTGAACTGGCATATGCACAGAGGAGCCTTCTGCTCCCCCAGTGCAGGACTTCAAAGCACTCTAAGAGTGCACCCACCCAGCCCCAATACACTAAACCCTGTCTGGGAGGTGGTCACAACTCCCTGTGACAGGATGCCTATTGTTGGGCTTCCTCCACTGTGAGTTTCGGTCATCAGCAGGAGGGCAGCCCAGTGTCTGTGACTGGTGGCATCCATTTTGTGATGCCAGGGCTCTTCAGGATTCTACCGCGTTTCCACAGCAGGTACATGTCTTATCCCTCTAGAAGGGTGGAATGCTACCCCCGCCGCCAGGATTGGCGGGGGGTAGTATTCCAAGATGTTTGACACCAAACACGACATGTTTTGATGCAGCCATTCCAAAGTTAGCATTTTACCGCGAGGATATAATGCACTTAAGAGTAGATGGTTTAACCGCATCCACAAACAGCCCCAGAGAATAGACTCTGAGAGCTGCAGGGGGCCCTGCTCAAGCAGAGGCACCCCCTCACATAGAAGCCAAGCACCCTGCCCTCAGGATTGATAGGGCCTGCCTTAGGGGTGACTGATAGGTTTATATGTGTGTGCAGGAGAGATATAGGAAACCTATATCTCAGTGAGGGGTGCTAGCACCACCTCACCCAGGCTGCAGTAGCGAGGCCTGTGGTGTCAGATTTAGTCTGCTTCCCAGGGGTGGCATAATACATGCTGCAGCCCCTGGTAGGCCTGTGAAGTACCTATGCCCTTGGTACCTAAGGTACCATATACTAGGGACTCATAAGGCACCACAGTATCCAATCACTAGTGCACTTAGAGTGCACTCCATGTCATTTAGAGAGAGCAGATAGACTGGGGCCCTGAATAGCAGGATCCCAGTCCAACTAAGTCATAAACCAGCAAAACACCAGGAAAAAAGTGGGGGCAACCATATAGTCAGATTCCACCTTCCTACAGGACTTAAAAAGTGAAGGCTGATCCGGCAAACAAAGAAATGCCAATAAGGCAGATAGATATCCTTTAACAGTTGCAACAGTACAACCTTGCTGAGCCAGGGATAGTTCAAAACTTCAAACATCTCATAAATGGGCTTCCAAATGATCAATTGACTTCTCTGCACACCATTTTATTTTTATTTTTAACACAGAATTTTATTAAGTTTTCAGTTTTGATACAATTCGTATTGCAGTGTCATAAAACATAAAATAATCCGGGTACACATTTAGCAGTACATACGAGTACATCTTAAGAACTTGTCTGACAGTAAATCTAGAAGGATTATCGTTACATGGTATTGGGGTGTACATATATATTCTACGATGAGTATGCTGTATACATGTATAGACAAGTTTTTGCACATATTAGGATTGGAAGAGCAATCATTGTATAATAAATGCGACAATCTGTGATATAAAAAAGAAAAAGAAAAATAACAAATAAAAAACAAAAACCCATAATAAAGAACAATGCTACCATAAACTGTTTGTCTGTTCGGAGTACCATCAGGGGGAGCGGAGCAGGGCTGGGGGAAGGGGGGCCAGGACAGGGGGGTGGAAGAAAGGAGGGAGAAGGGGGAGGCAGGGGGAGGGAAAGGGGAAGGAAGGAAGGAAACATCCACATAAGCACATCAATCAGCAGCATCATCCACATATTGTGCCCTAAAAAATTCCAGCATTTGAGCCCATTCTAAAGAAATCGGTTTCTTCCTTAACCCCCTGTACTCTTCACGTTGCAGTGCCTCCCTCTCAGCAGTAGCCCATTTTATAACTTCCTCCCGCCATTTCCCCGTGTGAGGGGCCCTGGCTGACTTCCAACGCTGCGTGAGAAGCCGTTTGGCTAGCATGAGAATGAGACTTATAAAACGGCGCAACACTTTAGCCTTTGTAGGAAGAGGAAAGAGCCCGAGGAGACAAGCCTCAGGGGTGTTCCAAGTGGTACGTTCAGAAAGGTATGTGAGGCCTTGGAGAACCTCCGTCCAGAAGTCCACAAGGGTGGAACACGTCCAAAACATATGAATAAAACCTGCCTCCACTGCTCGACAACGTGGACACTCCGATGTGGAATTGGGGAACATACGATGTATCATCTGTGGCGTAAGATAGGCCCTATGCAGGACAAACAGTTGGATCGTTTTTAATCGTGCATTGCGGGAGACGCGCCTGGGATAGTCAAGGACCCGTGACCATTCTCTATCAGTGAAGTCCCTGGACACCTCTGCCTCCCACCTGTGACGAAGAGTCAGCAAGGAAACTCCCAGATGGGGTCGCAGACCCCGATATAACCATCGGAACAAATGGCTACCTTGTCCCATTATGTGGATTGATTGCAATAATCCGAAGGTCGGAGGTTCCCCCTGATCCAACAACCAGTATCTACGCACATAATGTGTGACCGCAGCATGTGTTAAAAACAGTGTGGGAGGAGCCGAATATGCTTGTACAAATTCTTCATGCGGCATTAAGTTTCCGTCCAGAAATAAATCTCCTACAGTTTTTGCACCAGATGTCACCCATCCCTGTAGGCTAGTGGCAGACAGAACTCCTTGTGCTGTGGGTAAGCCACAAAGGGGTATATTCGGGGCATACGAGATCGATATATCAGCATATTTCAGCGCCAATTTCCAATAGTGGAGTGCAATATGTAAAAGAAATGGAGGGTCCGTCATCCTAGTCACTCCAGGGCATAAAAAAGACTGGAGCGTCCCAGCATGCAAGCGAGCGGGCGAATAACCTATTTCAAATAAATTATGACCAGCCAACCAATAAGCCAGCCATTGTAATTGGGCCACTATAGAATAGGCTTTAAAATCTGGCGCACCCATGCCGCCCTCAGTATTTGGTAGTTGTATTTTGGCAAGAGCCAAATCTGTGACGGCCCGGTCCCCAAATTAAGGAAGTCAATAATTTATCCAATGCTTTATAAATCCAAGCAAGAAGTGCTACTGGGAGATTTGCAAATTGATACAGTAATTTAGGGAGCATAACCATCTTAGAGACAGCCACACGTCCCGCAGTAGTCAAAGGTAAGGTATTCCAAAACGCCACTTGGGACTTGAGATTATTAAGTGCTCGGACAACATTTCCTTCAACTGTGTCCGCAGTAGTTCTGTAAATATTAATCCCTAAATACTTAAACGTGACAGGTTCCACCCTAAACCGCATCGGACCAAATTGTAGTGTAGGGAGAGTGTATGTATCATAGAAGGAAAAGGCCACCGATTTAGAGGCACTAAGGCACAACCCCGAAATTTCGCCAAATTGTTCAAACAGTGAGGCGATAGGCACCATATCTACATGTAAATCTGCAAAGTAGAGCAACATGTCGTCTGCATACGCCGAGACAGAGTGGCAAACCCGACTCACCGGGATGCCGTATGGTGCCATTATGTGTCGCAGTTGTTGTGCCAAAAGTTCCAAAGCAAGCACAAACAGCAAGGGTGACAGTGGACAACCTTGCCGTGTACCCCGATACACATTATACATTGCAGAAATATTAGTGCCGGTCTTGGCCCTCGCCGTAGGATTAGTATAAAGGAGCTTAACCCATTTAATAAAGGCTGGGGGAATTCCGTATTTAACCAATGTGGCCAGCATATACGACCAGGTTAAAGAGTCAAATGCTTGACGCACATCTAAGGAGAGGCAGCCTGCACGGGGGGAGTTAGTGCGGGCTGAATGTAGAAGAGCATAAAAACGACGTATGTTCAAGGAGGTACTGCGTTTAGGCACAAATCCACATTGGTCGGTATGAATTAGAGTGGGGAGCAAAGGAAGTAGTCGGGCCGCCAATAACTTACTAAGAATTTTATACTCCGTATTAAGGATCGATAAGGGCCTATATGCCGCGAGATCCGTAGGGGTCTTATTAGGCTTCAACAGAGAGGTCACTATTGCCTCCCTGGTCGTAGGGGGCAAGGCACCCTCATCCAAAGCGGTGGTGTACAGTTGAAGCAGTTTAGGGATCATGGACGCAGCAAAGGTAGAATAAAATTCAATGGGGATCCCATCTGAACCCGGGGTCTTGTTACGGGCAATTCCACGTATAGCACTGCGGATTTCAGAAGCGGTCAGGGGGGTAGCCAAATCCCCAGCCTGGGCTGGCGTGATGGTAGGAAGTATTACCGCCCCCAAGAATGTAGTGATTGCATCCGTGCCATCGTGAGGGGGGGGGGCAGTGTACAGGGTTGTATAATAATCAAAAAAGGTTCTATTTATATCTACTTGTGTGGTAATCAATTAATGATGGTCATTATGTATGGCCAAGATAGGTGTAGGAGAGGGTTGCGGTCTAATTAACTTGGCTAATAATGTACCAGACCTATCCGAGTCAGCATGAGTACGCAGCGTATACGCATGCAAATCTATTACCCTCAAGTGTTCCAATAACTCCGCATATCTGATCCTAGCTTCCTGGAGGTCCGGCTCTTTCCCAACATCAGACTGAGCAGCTATCTCTAGCGCCTGCAGTAAACTCTCGTGTTCTGTAAGATCACGTAGGGCTTCACGCCGAATCCCTACCACCGTCCCCATGGAGACTCCTCGGATTATTACCTTAAATGCCTCCCATTCAACAATCCTAGAGGAAGCCGTACCCTCATTCTCTGCAAAATAAGTGGTAATGGTGGTAGCCAAGGTATCCCGGTAAACTGGGTCCTCCAACTGTAGCGGTTGCAGGCGCCATGTGGGTATCGGTGCAGGAACTCAACCCCAGTTAAGTACCAGCTCCAGAGGGTTATGATCAGAGATGGTCTTACCTAAATATGTGGTACTCGCTAACATAGAGCACATGTCCGGGGAGCAAAGGAAATGATCTAAACATGTGTGCAAGGAGTGCGGATAGGAATAAAACGATTATTCACGCAAACCAACGTGTTGCATTCTCCAAACATCTAACAGACCCCATCCTTTCGTCCAATTAACTAAATTAGACTCTTGTATAGTGGCAGCTACGTTGGACAAAGGGGGATGGGACCTATCTAGATCAACATCGAACACAGCATTAAAATCCCCTCCCAGTATCCACGGGTATTGTGTCCAGTCTGACAGCGCTCGTGAGAGGCGGGAAAGGAATGCATCTTGTTCAGTATTGGGAGCATAAATCGACCCTAAGACCACCCGGGTGCCATCTAGCGTACCCTGCAGAAGTACATATCTCCCTTGATCGTCGATCCTACAATCTGTCAGTGAAAAAGGGACTCCCGCTCGCAGCCAAATTGCTGCTCCACGGGAGAAGGCAGAATAGACAGTACCATACAATTGTCCCCTCCAACGCTTCTGTACCTTGGCAAGCTCGGAAGAAGTTAAGTGCGTTTCCTGGAGACATACAATCTGCGCTCGACGCCGGTGTAATTGAGCAATTATCCGATGTCGCTTCTGTACAGAACCCATTCCTCGTATATTCCAGGAGATGACAGTATATGATTTTGCTACAGACATAACAGCTAATCACGGGTCCCATCCCCCCCACGCACACCCACACCTCCCCACGCACACCCACCCCCATCCCCCCAAGAGCATCAAAATACAGATCAGTAGCATAATCAAAACAAAAACAACCATGCAATACAAGGTCCAACGATTCAACTTCGGTCGACCAAACTGTGTGCAAACAAGACACATAACACAGTAAATAAGAAAAAAGGCTTCACGCCAGTGGGGTGGGCTGTTTACTGTAAATACGTAACAATCAGTTATAAAACGTACAGTAACCCAGAACAGGCCGGGCCAGGGACTACAACATGAATGCGTACCCAGCAGCCAGTTACGGAGCCAATCATTTCGTGAGCAGAATATAACACATGCGGCATTGCATAAAATATAAGAGTAAAGAGCAGTGCTTACAATTGGGACGGCCAGTTACCAAGAGAACACAGTAAAGCATTTCTCCACACATCATAGAACATATAATTACATCATTTAATCAGCCAACGGATCGTTGCTAAGCTGTGTGGACACCGACGGGAATAACGCCATACTGCCTCCAGAATCCGAGTCCGAGGATACCTCTGCCGAGGGACTGGTGCTGATAGGTGCACGGGGTAGTCGCAACGCTGAGGCCGAGCGGAGGGCCGCCCGTCTGCTCTCCAGCGCGGATTGCTGCGGAGTATTAGGCATAGTACTCTGTGTAGTAAGTCCCCTCCGTCTACGGCGTGGGAGGCGCCGCGGTTTCAGCTGCAACTGCGTAGGGCGTATAGCACGGGCAGCGTCCGGGAAATTCCTATCCAACCACTCCCATGCGCTTTCAGGGGACTCAAAGAAGCAGGCCTGTTGATTATGAATAATTTAGAGTTTGGCAGGAAACAAGAGAGCAAAAGTCAATTCCGCTGCGTGGGCCTTGACCTCCATGAACGAGGAGCGCAGGCGTTGTACTGCCAGTGTATAATCCGGAAAAATTGATAGTTTGGTATTATCGAAGAGAATAGGACCCGCATCTCGTGTCATTTGTAATATATGATCACGATCCCTGTAATTAAGGATTCTAGCCAAGAGCGGTCTAGGATTAGCACCAGGGACAGGCTTGCGCATGGGTACCCTGTGGGCCTGATCCACTGTGAAACGTGTCGACAAGCCCGCGGGGGCCACCCTGGTCCGCAACCATTCCTCAATGAAGGTCGTGGGGTGTTGACCCTCCGCCCCCTCCGGAAGCCCAACGATACGGAGGTTGTTGCGTCGGGCCCTACCTTCCGCATCATCAGCCCGGGCCTGCAAGGACGCAACCTGTTGCTGCAGGAGTCGAATGTGCACATCATGCCCCTCCACCTGGGGCTGCAGAGTTGCAACCGAGTGGTCAATATCTTTCACTTTATCCGCCAGCTTTTTATGATCATCCTTTAGCAGATTTAATTCGGTGGAGATAGTGCCAATCTGTTGCGCTATAGCAGCACGAGATTCACATCCAGTTTGTCAATGGGAGGGAGAGAAGTGACCCCCTCATCAGTCCGATGAGATTGTATAGAGGAGGTCTCAGAAGGTGGGGAGCCAGCCCGCTCCGAGTCCGGCACCATTTTCGTTTTGTTTCTACCCATGACTGATCTCAGCTGCACTCCCAACACCTCAACAAGGGGGGGGGGGGTCCACCACGAGCAGCAATAGGTCTGATTCTGTTGAGGCACCCCACAGGGGTCACAGGGTGCTCAGTGCCAGTAAGAGAGCACAATAGCGGAGAAAAACCGGGACCAGCGCCTGTTACTGTATTGTCCCCCAGCACGTATTACCAGCCACCACTCGGTATTGCAGCGTACCATATGTTGACAACACCATACAGTGGAACATAGGATCGGAGCCCCCAGTCCAAATGCAGTAGTCGGGCCCACACAGGGTTCAGGCAGGGAAACGCCGCCGCTGTAGAAGAACACCAGAGGTCTTGTCCAGCATCTACGCCATAGGCCAGCCGCTAATCAGGAGATCTCCAAGAGGAGAGCAGGCACTATGGTCAGCAGCCACTTCGAGCCACCGCCTCCATCTCAGGGCCAGCCCCACTTCCAATGCAGTGATATGTGCCCGCCAGGTAATTCAGAGCCCCCTCCAGACGGTCCCCACAGTGCGTATTTCTGGTTCCACAAGGTTGTGCTCAGCTGGGGGGGGAAGAGGAGGGAGGACCCCAGGCGGCAAGAATCTAATGCAGTCCAGCTCCAATCAGGGTCTCACCAGCACTAGAATTAATCAACACGGAGCCCCCTGCGATAAATTGCACACCCCCGATGGCCAGTCTGATGGAGGGGGGGAGTGGAGGGGGGGTACTCACCGCGTGTCAATGATGCTCCCGGAGGCCCAAGCGTCCCGTTACTGCACCCAGGTCCATCCAGCAGAGCCCGTCTCCAGCGTCAGTAGTTCCGCCGAAGGAAAGCTGGCAGCGGTAGAAGGGGGCCGCAGGCCCGACAACGCGTCACCAGTGGACTCACAGTGTAATCCGCTATCTACAGCAAGGCACAGCAAACTTCCACCGGATGTCCCAATCACTGCCAGGTCCACAAAACTGCAGGCGCAAATCCGGGGCCTTGCGTACCTAAGCACGCCGTCGTCAGGCTTCAGTCGGCCGGGCAGGTCTCAGCGTAGCTCAGTGCTCCAGAGGCCACGGCCACTCCGCAGGCCCACCGCGAGGCCGGAGACCGCATCGGGTCGCACTCAGTGTGCGCGGCAACCTCGCTCCCCGGGATAACGGCAACGTGGTCCTGGCACCATCCGCCTCAGCTCTCGAGGTCAGCAATCTGTATGCCACTAAGGGGTATCAGGATAATAAACGGAGTTGGCGCCCCTGGCCCGGAGCTCGTCGCTTATGCGACCGCCATCTCGGGCTGCAGGCCACGCCCCCCCTCTGCACACCATTTAACAAATTTCGCCCACCTGCTAGAATAGACCGTCCTGGCGGAGTGTGTTCTGGTCGATAAAATTACGTCCACCACATCAGGTGGGAGAGAAAAAGAACGCAGGTTGCCCCGTTCAATATCCAGGCATGAAGGTGAAGCTTCTGGAGGTGGGGGTGAAGAACCTGCCCCTGCAATTGCGAGAGGAGGTCTGCCCTGAGCAGGAGATGGAGCGGAGGGCACAATGATAGGTAAAGAAGGTCCATGTACCACACACTTCACAGCCAATCTGGGGCTATTAAGACTTGTGCCTGGTCTTCGCAAATCTTCCTCAGAACCTGAGGAATCAAGGATATGGGGGAAACGCGTAAAGAAGCTGGAAGCCCCAATCTAACTGGAAAGCGCAGCCAACGCTCCCCGCATTGGATACTGGAGGCTGCAGAACGACAGGCACTGCCCGTTCTCGTGAGTGGCAAACCAGTCTGAGGAATCCCCCACATTCCGAAAGTGTGTTGTACCACTTCCGGATAGAGATGCTACTCATGATCGGCTGAATACTGCCGACAGACTGTCCACACGTACATTCAGAACTCTGGCCAAGTGATTTGCAATGATGCAAATCTGATGGTCCTGAGCCCAGGACCAAAGCTGCAGAGCTTCTCTGCAGAGAAGATACCAGGGGCGGCTCCTCCGTAATAGTGGAGGAGCGTCAGTCCACTGAAACGCCCCAGAGACAAAAAATAGAATGGTAATAAGTTCGCTTATTTTATTTTTCATCACCCCATCACAAACGGAGTGTCAGGATGGGGCTGCTGCTGAATGGCAGCAGTAGGGAGGAGGATGGGCTGCTTTTTGCACTTGTTTAAAGTGCGCATGTCTCTTTGTCCGGCCGTCTTGTAACGGACAGCCACAGGGCGCACTTTAAACCTCTCAACCTAGCTAATAACACAGCTGGGTCGAGAGGAAGTGCAGGCATCCAGGGCCCTCGGGAGCACCTACAGAGGCTGCTCCATCCAGTCAGGGTGCTACTCTCATGAGCATGACAGCAGCGCTAGGATTGGCTTAGGAGCCTGCCTCGGGGATAGAAGACGACGGAGGACTTTGCCTCGTTGTAGGAAGGTAAGTGTTTTATTTTATTTAATGTATTATTTTTTTTCACCACCCGCTCCACCAACCTCGGGACATGCCAGCCACCACTGGAAGATATGACCCTACTCCTCTCTGTTTGCTGTTATACCACATTGAGGCAGCATTATCCGTTAAGACCTGAACTGACTGAAGGAGGCTGGCTCAGTATATAGTGTCCACCCATGGTGAGACACTTTGCAGAGTCCAGGCAACCCCTAGTGATAGTGTTTAGGTACCTAAAAACCAGAGCTCTGAAAGGGTAACTGTGGAGTACAGCTAAGACTTATTCAGGACGGTGTAAAGCAAGTCCATTTACCACTACAGTCAGTCAGTAAGCTTTTCACACAAGAAAGAACCACCCCAGGTGAGTATAAAATTACTTTGTATTTATTAGTACACACTAGACACTAACTTGGTATATCTCCTACCCGGACATTTCAACTATACACAAACACTTCAGAAATAGGCAAGTAGCATAGAAAAACACATAGGACCAAAAACGGGGGGCCAAACCATATACTAAAATAGTGGAATGTGAGGTAAGTACCAAATTGGGACTAGTACCCAAGGATGGAGGGCCCCAGGGGAAACACCCAAGGTGAGTAGCCAGGGACCACAAGGCGCCTGGGTGCAGAGTGGTTACACAGGGTCAAACGTCCATAGGATAACACAAGATAAATCATGGTTGGAGTTTTACAGTTCTAGGACCCTTCCCAAAGGACCCTGAAGGAACCACTTGGATCAAGGAAGGTTGGAGAGTCGCCCCACCCATGGATACCTCAGGAACCACGTTACCTACACCAGGGAGCCCCGGTGCATAGGGATGAAGTGGTGTCGGAACAGTCCATAGATGCCAATGGAAGTTTGTGGAAGATCAGCAGCCACAGGGTCTTGTGGACCAGCCCGGTGGAACCAGAATGTGGAAGCCAGACAAGAAGAACCTGAAAGCAGAGAGCACAGAGTCCAAACCACCCGGAGGTGACCAGGAGACACAGGAGCGCAATACCAGCCCTTGTCTTTGAACAAGCCCGGTGAGGTTGAACAGCAGCTGTGGAGTCCAGGTGACCATGCAGTAACACAGGAACCTTCCACAAGCTCTCTCACGCTAGTCGACGAGTGCAGGAAGGTCATTGGCCAGCAGGACCACCAACAAGCCTTGGAAGACGCAAACAACGGATTGCGGGTGAAGATGCTGTGTTGCAGATCAGCAAGGTCTGTGGGACTAACCCAGCAAGGGTAAGTCAGGACTGGCCCTCAGCATGCAGGAGACCCAGCAGGAATCGATGGAGCCCCCCCCCCCCCGAGGATTCTCTGGCAGCAGGCACAGGGAGTCGCAGGGAAGCCTCAGCAGCACAGAGGAGATGAAGGCCAACAATGCAGAGGTTGCAGGCAGGACGTCGTTCTTGGGACTGTGTGACACTGGAGGCTGGGGCTTCTTGGCGCTTGAAGATCTTTCGTGAAGAGAGCCAACAAGCCTTGGCAATGGCAAACAGATGCGGTGCACAGGGAGGCGGTTCACGTTGGGCTGGAGAGGGAGTACAGTCACCCCAGTTGCAGGAAAGACTGGTCAGGCCTCTGGAGAACCACCAAACCACCACCTGTGTTGCAGAGGCAGGCGATGTCCATGGGACAACAGGCTCGGCAAACCGGTTGTAGAGGTGCTTGCAGATGCAGGGAAGCGACACCTTCACTTCAAGGGAGATTCCTTCTGGCTAGGATGCAGGCTGAGTCCTTGGTGACTCTGAGGATGCACGGAGTTACATAACTTGAAGAAGCACAGGGACGAAGATGCAGCAGGAATCTTCCCACAGAAAGCAGTCTTGTCTTTGGTCCTGGCTCGAAGAACAGCAGAGTTCCAGTGCACACCAGCAGAAGTGTCTTCAGATGATCTCAGGAAGACAGGCAGTCTGTCCTTGAAGTTGTTGTTGGGATGAATCTAAGGATCTACCCTCAGGGAAGCCCTTAATTAACCCTAAAAAGGGGAAGGACCTCTTCTGTAGTGACCAGACTATCAGAGGGGGTCAGGGATGCTACTCAGCTGGCCTAGCCAGTCAGATGCTCCCAAGGGCCAAAATTCAGCATGGCAGAATCAAGTGTTCACCTGGAATCTGGGCACCTCCCTAGGGAGGAGTTAGACAAGGGGTTGGTAACTCCCCTGTCCTTTGTGTAGTTTTGTGCCAGAGCGGGTGCTAAGGGCTCCTGAACTGGGCAAAACTGGTTTATGCAAGGAGGGCACCAAATGTGCCTTTCAATGCAGGCTGGTGGTGCTTGGAAGCGCCCCCCACCCTACCTAATTCTAAAGGAGAGGTGATTACACCTCTCCTTCACAGGAAATCCTTTGTTCGGATTCCCCTGCCCAAATTAAGCTCATCAGCAGGGGAGCAGAACACGGTCTAGGGTCCGCAGCAGCGCAGGTCGGCAGTCAGACCCTTTAAGGCTACACAGGTAGGTATTGAGAGGGGTCCTCTAAGGAGCCCCCCCCCCCCAGTACATGGTATCATACAACTAACACAGGAATCGGTATAATTGCATGATTCCAACATGTTTGATACAAAACATGACCAGCTTCAGGGCAGCCATTATGTAGTTGGACATCTCGACTTTACCAGTGTCCACTACATACCTTATATAGCTGTCCCACACTTTCAAAGCCCAGTGAATGGAGTCCAGGGTTTGCAGGGGTACCTCTGCTCATTCAGGGGTACCCACACACTTAGAATCATGCACCCTGGCCTTCGACTGAAGGGCCTACCTTAGGGGTGACTTATAGGTTTAAAGTGCAGTGAACAAGATATAAGGGAAACCTTATATCCAAAGTGAAAGGTGCAAGCACCATTTCACGCAGACTGCAATGGCAGCTCTGCAGACACAATTTGCCTAGGCTCCCATGGGTGGCATAATTCATGCTGCAGCCAATGGGAGATCCCTGGTGTGCCAATGCCCTGGGTACCTCAGTACCATATACTAGGTGCTATAAATGGTACCCCAGTATGCCAATTGTGGGGTGCACAAAGTACTTACCGTGGAATTTTGAGGAGAGATCACTGCCACTGGTGTCCTGGTTAGCAGGTTCCCAGTGAACTAAAAGTCAAAACACACTGACACTAGTCAAAAAGTGGGGGTATCTATGCCAGAAAGATCCTACTTTCCTACACTGACCGCGAAGGGAAGAAAGGAAAGCCTTGAGAGCCAGACTTATCACCCGCAATTCCAAAATATTGATGTGCAACAATCTTTCCTCTGGAGACCAAAGACCTTTGACCTCCAGATCCCACAGATGAGCTCCCCACCCTAGAGTGGAGGTATCCGTTATCACTGTGGCCACCGGAGGAGGGTGAACCTGCTTACCTTGAGACAGGTGCCTGATACATCCCACCATTGCAGATCCACTGCAGTGTCTGCAGAGATTCTGACTAAGTCCTCGAGATCTCCGTTGTGTTGAAACCACTGCCTGTGGAGGCACCACTGAAGAGCCTTCATATGCCAGTGTGCATGGCTGATCAACAGAATGCAAGAAGCTAACAGACTGAGCAGGTGCAAGACCTTCAGGACTGGAACAAAAGCTCCATTCTGAGACAGCGGAACTATAGCCTGAATGTCGTGAATCCTCTGAAGAGACGGGAAGGCACGACTCACTGTAATGTCCAGCACTGCCCCTATGAACAGGTTGCGCTGAGAGGGATCCAGGTCAGATTTGGGTACATTTATTGAAAATCCCAAGCTGAAAAACAGTTGCGTTGTCAACCGCAAATGGCGCAACACCATCGCTGATGACTTTGCTTTGGGCAGCCAATCGTCTAGATACTGGAATACCCGACCTTCTGAGACGTGTTGCCACCACTGCCATCACCTTTATGAAGACCCGAGGTGCGGAAGTAAGACAGAATAGAAGGACCACAAACTGATCATGCTGAGACCCCACCGTAAAACAGAGATACTTCTGATGCTATTTCAGAATACACATCCTGTAAATTGAGTGAAACCATCAAGCCTTCCTTCTCCAGCGCAAAAAGAACCTGTGCTAGGGTCAACATTTTGAACTTTTCCTGTTTGAGGAACAAGTTCAAAACCCTGAGGTCGAGGATCAGCTGCAAACTACTGTCCTTTTTGGGAATCAGGAAGTACCGGGAATAGCATCCCTTATATCGTTCCTGCTCTGGAACCAAGTCTATTGCACCTTTCTGAAGCAGCGTCTGCACCTCCTGCTAGATGAGCAGAAGATGCTCTTCTGAACAAATCCCTTGTCTTGGGGGAAAGGAGGGGGATACTCCTGGAAGGGTAGGGCATACCCATTGTCTACAATGTCTGGGTCTCAGAGGCATGTGGTGCATACCTGCAGTGAGACAGAAATAGGCCACCTGTCCTCCCACTGGGCAAGCATGCTCTAAGATGGTGAAGCTAAAGCTGCTTTCCTGCAACAATGGCCGTGAAGGAAGAAGGGGAGGAAGAGGTTGGTTGATGGGCAGAACCACGCTGACAACCTCTGCCTCTTCCCCTGTAGCTCTTCTAAAGGGGATTTGAGCCTTGCTGCTGCTGCCAATTTCTTTCTCAAAAGGACAGGTTCCTGCAAAAGCCCCCAAACTTGCGAAATTGTCTATGTGACTGAAGCCCGAAGGATCTCGTAGTCGCCTTGGTGTCTTTAAATCTCTGCAGCACAGAATCAGCCTTGGACCCAAACAGTCAAGCCCATCAAAGTGCAAATCCAAAGGTGTAGCTTGAACATCTGGTGCGAAGATGGATCCCCTCAACCAAGCATGCCTTCTTGTAGCCACAGAAAAACCCATGGCTCTTGCCACCAAGTCTGCAGTGTCCAGTCCTGATTGAATAACCTGGCGGGCCACCACCTGAGCATCATTCAATAGCTCAGCTAAATGACCCTGGAGATCTCCAGGTAACTTTGGAACAACCTCCCTTGCTGAGTCCATTAAGGCATGCACATATCACCCCAACAAACAAGTAGCGCTCATGGATTTAAGGGCCATACTTCCAGAGGTAAAGATTTTCTTCGTCGACTACTCCATCCTCTTAGATTCCCTGTCCAATGGAGTAGTAGGGAATGTACCAGATGACAATTTAGACTGAAAGGATGCCTGAACCACCAAACTCTCAGGTGTGGGGTTTGAACATAAAAACACAGGATCCCCTGGAGGTGGCTAATAGGTGGCTTATATCTTCTGGCAACTGATCTCGACACGGCAGCAGAAGACATTGGTTTTTGTCATATCTCGAGTATGGGCTCCATCAAAACTTCATTAAAGGGCAACAATGGCTCTGAAGATGAAGCAGTGGAATGAAGCACTTCTGTCACTATGTTGGATTTCAATTCTGCAGAAGGGAGAAGCAAGTCCAATATATCCACAGCTTTTCTTATTACCGCATGATAAGAAGTGCCCTCAGGAGGCGCCAAACCTTTAGGAGATAACTCCCCCCTAAGGGGAGGTATCCCGACCACTGGCCTCCTCTAAACCCTCAAAATCCACATCCAATCCTATAATTTCTCCTTCAACACCCTTATACTCCTCTTGATATCTTTCTTCCTCCAGCAATCTCTGTGCTTCCCTACGGGGTCTGATCCTCGGCGTCTGCTACTTGATCAGAAGGTAGATGTGAAGAAGTTGGCTCTGGACGACACGGCATCGGTTTCGGATCGAGATGGTGCCGGAGAGGGTTTGTGCAGCGCCAAAGAGTTATGCCCTTACTGTAATGGTAACGGCATCGGCTGTCTCTGTGCTGGTGGAGGCCAGGCCACCGGAGTCATGGGCATAAAAGGCATAAAGGGTGCTTGTTGAAAATGGGCCGGAAATCCACCAAGAGAATATGATAGGGGACCCATGGGGCCCGCAGGCGTACCAGATGGAGTCGCAGCCCTCGTTAAAATGCTAAACATAGCATTCAGAAAGGAGGAAGGATCAGATCCAGGTGCTGGGAATGCCGGATACTCTGGTTCCTGGTTCGAGGGCAGTGGCAGTGGCGGAGGGACCTCCAAATCCAGCTCCAGTAGAGGTAGTTCCGTCGGAGTCATCAGCCTCGGAGTTGGGGACAAAGCCAGAGACATCCTCGGAGATGGAGTCGGTGACAACTTCTCTCTATCTTCCCAAGGCTTCGGATCCGGGGACACCGACCTCTGTCAACCACCTTTAGAAGAATGACGTTAAGACCCATGACGCTGCTTCTTCTTATGTTATCTTTTTGATGACCTCGAAGTGTGGGGAGATGGCAGCTCCAGACGAGGTTGATATCCCCGATGACCTCTCTTCTGCCTCTTAGCCTTCGCCATGAACACCTTGGCCTTCCTTTCCTTCAAGGCATTAGAATTCATCTGGCGACATGACGAGCAAGCTTCAAAGTCATGGTCCAACAACAAACACCAGAGACAGCCTTCATGCGGGTCAGTGATGGACATCGGACTGTTGCATTCCATACAAGGTTTAAAGCCCGACTTCCTTGTGATAGAATTGAAATGTAGTTTTACTATTTTGCTCGTGTATTACCCTATATTATGTTAGCATTTATATGGCTAATACATTATATATACGTATTGTGTGTAAAGCGTAATTAGTTGATACAGATGTCAATTGGTTAGGTTGACATCTGTGCCACCATTTTAGTTAGAGAAGACGCCATGTTCTGTTACAATCGAAACTGATACTTACACATTCGAAACTGTTGTTTGCTCATTTACGAGAAATGGTCCTTGGTAAGTTTAGTTTCTTCAATGCCCATGTTAGCTCGTTAGTGCATGCCTTTTCTCTTAGATCAAGGCCTTCTCCCACCTGTTTAGAGGGGAGGATAGGCCAGACGACCTTGAAATGTAGATTGCTTGTACCAGGCTGCGGAATCGAGACTTATGTTCTGTACCCCCATTGTATTACGACACCTACCAGTGTTTTTCCATGGTAGGCGGGTCTTTGTGGGCTCCGCTACATACATAAAGTAACTTTATGCTTGTTAAAATGAGTCCCTCGTCAGCCATCATAGGCGGCTGGTCAGATTGGACTCCACTGCAGTGTATTTTACGAATAAACTAGTTTGCTTCTATTCTCTACTGCGTCATCGACTCTTCATTCTTGGAAGGCTAGAGGAGGTCGAGAGTGACCCGGGTGACCCTAATAGGGTCACTTCCTTCAGTTGGCGCCCAAACAGGGACCCCACCAGGTGACCCATCTCGCCCGTAGTCAGGTTGCAGAAGTCAGGGTTGTGTCTGGTCGGATCGGGGATCCCCACATGATCGAGCTTGGTTCTCACAGCTGCCCAGCCTGTCTGATCGGGCGGCTCCTCGTCCAGTGGTCACCCTGGCTGGGGTCCTGAAAAGGCAAAACCCTTGGATCTGACCGTTTGGTCCGAAGTGTCGGCAGGGGAGAATAATCTTGTTTGACCTGTGTGCACCGGGTGAGTTCATTTTGAATTTTTGGTAAGTGGGGCGTCATCTTGGTTAATTTGGTAGGTCCGCGGACCCTTGTGATACAAAGCGTTTTTGAACGTTCTGCCGGGCCAATTGTTGAATTTGGCTTATTCTTGAAAAGGCCTGGGGCTAGAGCCTATCTTGTCTTGGTGCAGTCTGAGGACTGACTTGTTTTGACACAGCCTAGGGACTGTTCTTGAGAGCTTTTTGTTTATGTGTGTTCTATTGTGTGTGCGCGTGTTGATCGAGTGAATACGTGGATGTGTCTGATGCCAGGATGCCTTGTTGGAGTAAAGTGTGGTGTTTGGTGTGCCGATGCTGCTCTGCGGAACATCGCCTGGAGGAGAGGCAGCCCGCACCTCCGGAAGGCACTCCGAATTTTGATATGTATGTGAAGCACGGAATTGGCCCTATTATGTTTTGTACATTATGGCACAAGTATACGAGGGACAATACTGAGCTTCAGTGGCCACAGGATGGTACCTTTGATGAACAGAAATTGAATTACTTACAGGATAAATTATTTGCTAGAAGAAGTAGGCAGTCGATGTTTGATACTTTGCAGGTATGGCAGAAGGAAGCTAAGCAGAGACGTATACGTGCTGAAAAGGAGTCCAGGAAGAAGGCAATGCAAACAGTGGTGCAGAAAGCGGTAGCTTATGATAAGGAAACAACAGAGAAGGGTATTGAGTGTGCAGATAGGAAGTTTTGATTACAATGTGATAGGTCTTATGTTGTTTGCGAGGAAGAGGATCCTTTTGTGGAAGGTCTTTTGGAAACTCGCCCCCCCACCTCCCTATGCCCCGCAAAGAATATATCCTGCTGTTCCGTTGTCTCAGTCCTCCGTTGTTCCCTCGCCTTCCCTTGATTTTTCCGCGGCACCAACAGCTTCGGCTGTATCCGTCTCCCCTCCAGTTTCGCAATTTACGGGTACAGTGACTGCAGGTACTCCTGTGGTGTCAGCTGTTTCTGTCTCTCCTTCTCTTACAGATACCACACAGCCATTGTTGACACTGTCACCTGCGTCTGCATCCTATGTGTTTCCCCTAGAAGTGTCACCCACAGTATTGAGTAGTGCTAGGACACCGGTGCGAGGGTCAGATGGCGGAAATTGGGCGGCGGCACAGGAGCGACTAAAGCGGGCAATGACTCGATCTGATGTGGGTGAGGAAGAGAAAAGAATGGTTGCAATTCAGGCAGCACAGTGGGCTCGGAGTGCGATTTATAGTTTGGAGGATATATGGAGTGTGATGAAGGATTTTGATCCGTTTGTGCAACAACATGCCCTTCAGCACATGTCAACTACCTTGATTGGTTTGTGGGAACAGTGTATTGGAGGTAAAGCTCCTCAAATCATTTATGATATTCGAGATAGTGTATATTCCGCTGGTATGGCCCCTGCAGAAGTCCATAGTAATGTTGGGACATTACTTAGCTATCGGGCGAAATTATACCACAGTACTCAGATTTCAGTATCTCAGTTTCCGATGAGGGAGGTGCATCCCATTTACCACCTTGAAATTCCGGAGCAGCTTAATGCATTGAATGTTGTCACTCAGCTCATTTTCAGGAGCAGTGGGTCGATGCTCTGTGGAAAAGAAGCGCGGTACTTGATCTTAAGAGTCAGTTACCAGACCCCAGAAAAAATCCTACTGCATATTATAAGGAACTAACAGAGGCTGCCGCCTCGTCAGTTATGACTTTAGCAGATATTAAGATGTCTTTTGGACTGTTAGTGCCGGTAGATATATGGAGGCAGGTGCATACACAGGATCACAGAGTGGAATTGGGTGGCGGATGGGATAAGGAACGGAAGCCTGGCGACAAACCTAGGGCTGAGATTTTGGCCTTACCAAATCGTATTATTACTTACATGCATTCTCTTATTCCACCCAGATGAGTGGATTGGGATAAGTTGACGGCATGTCGCCAAAAGAAAGAGGAGAGTGTGTCTGATTTTTTTACTCGGTTTGAAGGGGTGTTTTTGGATTCTAGTGGGCAGGATTTGTCAGTGGAAGGTGGGGTTTGTTTGTTTACAGGTTTGTTACAAATTTACTTCCTGAAATTGCAGCTCGGTTGCAAGCCTCAGTACATGGACCACTTCCTCCCCTTCAGTAATATTGAGCATGGCTCAATATTATGAGCATCGAGAAAATGAGAAGGATAAGGTGGAGAAAAAGAGTAAGGATTTAAAGACTAAGGTGTTGTTGCAGCAAGTTGCAAGGGGATCGGGAAGGGGTCGGGGTACTTGTCTGGCGCAGAGACCTCGAGGTGCCAGTAGAGGTGGTGTGCCACTGGGGCTGAATCAGTGTGTGTATTGTAAAAAGGAGGGGCATTGGCGAAGTGAGTGCCCAGAACTGTTACAGAAAGTTGTAGTACCGAGAGGTTAGGGGGTGGAATGGAAGGGGTCGTGGTGAGGGTAGCCGAGACGAGGCTCAAGGGAGTGCATCCTCAGGGGGTCGGTCTGATCAGAATTATTTTGATGATCCCCGAGGAAGACAGTATTATCACGATGATTATGATATCGATGAAGTCACAGGGATGTCCTATAGCTAGGACAGCAAGGGACAGGGTGAGGGGCCAGTGCAAATTCCTGTAAATCAGCGTGGTCTTTATGTCACAGCAGACCTACATGGTTCGGCACAGAAATTTTGGGTGGATACAGGTGCAATGAATAGCTCCGTTTCGCATTCGCCGGGTCCCCGGGGCTGCCCTGTCTGGCCGCAATAATGTCTCAGTAGGTTTTTCAGGTGTCTCGGTTGTGAGCCCCATCTCCAAACCTCTCGCTTTGACTGTTGGTCCTTTTACTGTAGATTCCCCGTTTCTGTTGACATCAAATTGTGAAAATTTATTAGGATTGGATTTGTTGAAGAAATTATATGCTACTATTTATTGCTCCCCGGTTGTTTACATGACTTTTGGACCTAATGTGGATGGTGCAAAACAGTGTTTTGCAAAGGATGCTCCACTTCCTGTTGAATTTAAGGATGTACCATCTTCTTTGTGGGCAGCAGGGGACACTGATGTTGGATTGTTACAGATACCGCCTGTTTCTATCAAAATTAAGGATAATGCTGTGCTCCTCGTATTCCTCAATATAAAAATATTGCAGGCTGGGGAACAGGCTTTGATGCGGATTATACAGGATTTGATCAAGTTGGGGGTAGTGGAGGAGACAGCAGCAAATGTGTGTATAGCCCCATTCTTCCTATTCTTAAAAAGGCACCTGTGGATTCCCCTGACGCACATCCTGATGTTTACCGTTTCGTGATCGATTTGCGGGAAGTAAATAAAATAGTTATTCCCCAGTTTCCTGTGGTTCCTGATATAACAGTCGTTCTCACAATGATCCCTTCCTCAGCAAAATATTTCTCTGTGATCGATTTGAAGAATGCTTTTTTTTAGCATTCCTGTTCATCCTGATAGCCGATATTTATTCGGCTTCGCTTTAGGTGGCAGGAGCTTCCAATTTTGTAGAGTTCCTCAGGGGTATACGGAAAGTCCTAGTATTTATAGTCAAGCTTTAAAAAGTCAATTGGATTCTCTCGCTCTTCCCGCAGGTAATGTATTATTGCAATATGTAGATGACATTTTAATAGCCTCCGACACCGAAGAGGGTTATCGGGATGCCACGGTAAAATTGTTAATGCATTTGGCGAAAAATGGACAAACTTAAAGTGTCCCTCTCTAAATTCCAATATTGTCAACAGCAGGTCACCTACTTGGGTCACCTGCTGTCGAAGGAGGGTCGGAGGCTAACGCCTGAACGAGTTGATGCCATTGTTAAGATGGCTGTCCCTGTGACTCAAAAGGGATGTGCGTGCGTTCATAGGCATCACCTCGTATTGTTGGCACTGGATACCTGCTTATTCTTTACTAATACAGCCTTTGCTTTACCTAACCACTAAAGATGTGCATGAACCCTTGCCCTGGACGCATGAATGTCAGCATGCTTTTGAACAATTAAAACTTGCACTTTGCTCTGCACCTGTGCTTGGCACGCCGGATTATAAGAATCCCTTCGTGCTGTATGTACACGAAGCGGCTGGGTGTGCGCTCCCTGTGTTAACACAAGCCTTTGGAGGTAAGCAGAGGCCGTGTGCTTATTTTTTGGCTACGCTTGACCCTGTCGCCAGAGCCCTCCTGAGCTGTTTAAGAGCCGCGGTGGTCTCTATTCGACAATCGGCAGGGCTTGTTCTCAATCATGATCTCACAGTAATGGTACCGCATGCTGTGGATGTACTTTTGAACAGAACAAAGACACAGCACCTTACCAGTGCTCGTCTGACTGGATATGAGCTGACATTGTTTGCACCTCATATTACTATCAGAAGATGTGCCACACTGAATCCAGCCACGTTACTACCCCTCCCCTCGGAAGAAGGGGACACGGACGTACATGATTGTTTGTTTCGCAGAGACGAAGGGACGGGTAGACCTGACTGATGTTCCCTTATCTGACCCACAAGGGGAACTATACGTCGATGGCTCGTTTCAAATTGTCAGATGGCACCACTACAGCGGCGTATGCTATTACCATGCTGCGCACTGTAGTTGAGACGGCACGTGTTCCTTATCAATCAGCACAGGCTGCGGAGCTGGTGGCCCTTTTGCGGGCATGCGAGGTAAGCGAAGGACTGACTGTCAATATTTATACTGACAGCCAGTATGCCTTCGGGGTGGCCCATAATTTTGGCCGCCTCTGGCAGAGAGAGGATTCTTGACATCACACGGGACCAAAATCCAACATGGTCCGTTGATAGAGAGGCTTTTGACTGCTTTGACTCTTCCCAAACGATTGGCAATAGTAAAATATAGCGCTCATAAAGCAATTACTGATGATGTGGGGAAAGGAAATGCATTTGCAAATCAGACAGCTAAGGAGACAGCTAGATCTAAGATGAAAAAGATGTTTGTAGCAGGCCCAGCTAGGTGGGTGCCCGAGAATGGAATGTTTTAAGACACACTAGCAAATGTCAAGGAGATTCAGAGTGAAGCAACAGTAGAAGAATTAGCAGTGTGGCAGGAGAAAACAGGGCGTCTAGATGATGAGGGATGTTGGACTGATTTGTCAGAGAAACAGAGATGGATGTTACCAGATGCATACGTACTTCCTGTAGTTACTATGGCACATGGTCCAGCCCACATTAGCGCCAAGGGCATTTGTAAGTTGCTAGATCCTGTGTGGCGAAATGATAATTCAAAAGTTGCTACTCATTTGGTGAAATACTGTATGATTTGTCTTAGACACAATCCTGGGAAGAGTACCCCTACACCTTCTGGTAATTTTGCACCTCCTTCTTTCCCTTTTGAGGTACTCCAAATAGATTATATAGAATTACCACGAGTTAATAATTTGAAATACGTGTTGGTGGTAGTTTGTGCTTTTAGCAAATGGATTGAGGCATACCCCACGAACAAAAACACCGCCATGGCAACGGCAAAAGCTCTTATTAAGGAGTTTTTCCCCCAGCTACGACTTGCCCCGTTTGATTTGGAGTGACAATGGAAGTCACTTTAACGCCAAATTGATCCAGCTGATATGCGACGGTTTGCATATTCAGCAGAAATTTCATGCAGCTAATCACCCCCAGTCAGCAGGTTTAGTTGATAAGTACAATGGTACTCTCAAGTTAAAGTTGGCAAAGGTGAAGGAAAGTACTGGGTTGCAATGGCCAGATCCATTTCCCCTTGCTTTGTTGTCCACTAGAATGACTCCCATTCTAGGACAGGATTATCTCCCTATGAGGTAATTTTCGGTCGTCCAGCGAATGTGTTGGGTGTCCCTAGACCAAAAAGATTCTCAGATATCGATTATCCTCTGTTGGTCGATGATTTGTATGAACTTACTAAAAGCTTGCGTTCTATTCACCAACAGATACACGAGACGCTGCCTCCAGCACCTGAGCGGCCTGGGCACACGATTCAGCCTGGTGACTGGACGTTGATACGAAGCTTTCAAAGAAAGGACGGCTTGGAGCCAAGATGGAAGGGCCCCTACTTGGTCCTCATCGCAACAAGGGCGGCAGTGAGGGTGGGAGGTCGGAAGAACTGGATCCATCTCATTGTAAGAGAGTGCCTTTACCTCTACACTACGACGCCTGGGTGCGAGAGGGCATCGGAGACCACGAAACTGAAAGGGTTCTACAATTTCTCCAGTTCTCGGCTGCCCAACTGGTTTGGACGCAGACCGAAGCAGAAAACGATGTTGTTCTAAATAAAGCAGTCCCCCCAGAAATAAGGGCTGCTCAGGGTTCCATTTCATCTGATTCACAGGAGCCCGAGTCTCAGTCCCTGGTGCCCCCAGAATTTCAGATTTTACTTTGAGATGAGACAGTGCCTGGAAAGACAGGTATAATTTGCGTCCTCGACGGAAAGGTAGTGCGCCAAAAGAAAAGTGAGTGTAGTTAGGGATGGACTTCATTGGATAAGACAAGCAGAAATGTCCCTTGTTTTCGCTTCTTCCCATTAGATTAGAAGATTGGTGCACTACCTGTGACGCAGGACAGGATAAGTTGAGGGTATCTTCCAAGGAGGGAGAGTGCCCTATCCTGAGAACAGTGAACATTTGTAGACGAGCTCCAAGGGTGTGACTCCACTGCAGCGTGCTCAATAGCACCACCGAGGATTGGACGATAGAAGCCTGACAGGGAGGCTTAGAACGGACCCTGATTCTCGATCCTTTTTGGTGTCTCGTTTTCCTATTTATTTATTTATTTATTTTTTAGCTTTTGTGCCCTTTTCCCATCATTGGCTCCACACTATGTCGTCCCTTCTTTGACACTTTTGATTTGTGAATATAAATATAGAGAAAATGTATCTTTTTGGTTGTCCTCTTGCAGCAGAGGAACAGGGTTTTGTTGCCCTACGCCCAGGGCGGGTTGGTTTTGAATGGTTGCTCAGGAAAAATATCTTTTGTGTTGTAGCTCTGTTATTGTTCCTATTGGGGTGAGGGGGGCTGTTCTGGATAATGGAGTTCTCTGAGGTTACATCGTCATGTGTCTTGTATCAAGCAGTTTCCTCAGATCGTCAGAAGCGAACTATGCACAGTAATGTTTTTTTGGATACTCATCGAAAATTCTTTGGAGATAGCACAGCTTGTTACCCTACCAATTCTATCACAAGTCTATGGACAGCTTATCCCCGATCACCGGTAAATTACACATATGTTCATCCTCCCACCTTTGTAGAGGTAAAAGGTGAATTCGGTTTGGGATACCCTGGACCTTGCCTATACTATAGAAAACCGAAAGGCACAGGATATCCTGGATGTATGCCTGAAATGTATTGTGGTGCTCTATACTTTAGCAAAAGAAATATCACGCTGACAGGATGGCATTACCAAGATCTGACTGTCACTCAAGAAACAGGAATATATCCTGCGTGTTGTCCTGAATTAAATAGTACTGATACTTATTTGTATCTTAACTGTTCTGGAGAAATAGTATACAAAAATGTCCTACGTTTAGGAAGAAAGGATGACCCCAGTATGAAAGGAATGAGTACTAGATATGCTCCATTAGATTATCAAGGTCCACTCTACGCACACCCAGGTTTTTATTTTCTATCCAATGGCACATATTCTAATATGTACAATGGTACAGAGGACGTGGCTTTGGGAATGGTGTTACCTCTTGGGGTACCTTGTAGGCATAGTAGACCGAATATAAGATGGGTAAGAAGAACATTGACAAAGGAATTCTGCGAGGGAGTTACTGATTTGGAAGTTAATAATTATAGCAATGGTATTACTTTTGGGTATATCCTTTCTTCAATTATCACATTCGGTGGTACTGCTATGGCCAGGTGAACGTGCTAGAGAGTATTTTGGATGTAAATTACAGATTTTATCTAATTCGACAGTGGCAGCTTTACGGGATAGCACCACTCAATTGGAAAGCATGCGCATATACTCCGAGCAAACTCGATATGCTGTTGATTTTATTTCAGCTAAGAATGGTGGAGCATGCGCTGTTATAGGAGATCAGTGTGTGGTCGGCATCACAAATATGGAAAAAAAATATCACCCAACATATTTTAGACATCTTGGAGAATGTTAAAGGCATGGAGAGTGGCAATTGGAGTTGGTCCTTGTTCAGGGGGTGGGGTTGGATCTTAGAAAAGGCAATATATTTAATTGTTATTCTAATTTGCTGCTGTGTCCTGATACAGTGTCTTCCCTTAGGTTGCTCATATTGTGCCACTTATCTCACACCCAAAAGAAGTTCGATCCATGCTACAAATGCCAAAATAATGCTTCAACAAGAGCTTGATACCCTCATGCAGTTGGACGAGGGAGTCTTTGGATCTGTTACTTCCCTTGCAGATTCTGTTTCTGATGTTACTTGTGCCGTTAATGACTAGTGTTGTGTTTCTTTTTCAGTTACCTATATCCATATATGTATTCATATTTGACAACTCGTCTATATAATAATGTTTCTTTTAGTTATTAGAATTGTAAAGACCCTTACCTGATAGCACAAATAAAGATGATATGGCATAAAAATGCTAAAGCACAAGTTACTAACTTGTGTAACGATATATCTGTAAGAGACAGTAGTTAGTGACAGATTCCTTACCTTAGAATATCCCCAGGCGTCAGGCTGGATCCGGAAAGTTTTTGCGTAGCAGTACCCTTGCGCGTCGGTAGGCGGCGTCGTGCGGCTCCGCGTCCGTCGTCGGCGTCGTGATCGCCGGGATAACGTCGCGGGCAGTACTTAGACGCCGCCCCTGCGCGCTGACGTCAGTTCTGTACACGACTTTCCGCGCCAGGAACGCATGAGCCATGCAAGAAGCTGACATAGGTGTCTGAAAAATACTAGGGCCCTGAAAGGGATGTCCTTAACCCTAGAAATCAGTTCGCAGAACGGGGAGGATGGGTGGGGCGGTAGGAATCTGTCACTAACTACTGTCTCTTACAGATATATCGTTACACAAGTTAGTAACTTGTACATCTGAAAGAGACACGTTAGTGACAGATTCCTTACCTTAGAATAGATACCCCAGCAATACCAACCCGGTGGTGGGTCTGCGAACAAAGATCAGACAAGGAAGTCCCGGAGGACAGAACGGCCAAAGAAGCCGTCCCTCCGGACCTGACTGTCAAGGCAGTAATGCTTTGTAAATGTGTGCAGCGAGGCCCACGTAGCTGCCTGACAGATATCCTGCAGCGGAACACTGCGGCCTAAAGCCGTGGTAGCAGCCGTTGCCCTGGTGGAATGGGCACGCAGCCCAACAGGAGGCTCCTTCTTAGCCAAAGAATAGCAGGCTTTGATACACAAGGTTACCCAGCGGGAGATGGTTCTCTTGTGCACCACCCGACCTTTTGGCGCCCACGTAGCCAACAAAGAGCTGGTCATCCACCCAGAAGTGTTGTGTGCGGTTGATATAAAAGGAAAGCGCACGTTTTGGGTCCAGACGGTGGAGCCTCTCTTCCTCTCTGGAAGGATGCGGAGGCGGAAAGAAGGTGGGCAAAGTGATGGTCTGCCCAATGTGGAAGGCAGTAACCACCTTTGGCAAGAAGGACGGACGCGTCCTAAGAACAACCTTGTCTGGATGGACAGACAGAAAGGGAGGTTTGCATGAAAGAGCCTGGAGCTCACTCACCGGCCGAGCGGAGGTGATGGCCACCAGAAAGGCTGTCTTCAGAGTCAGAAGACGAAGAGGACAGTTATGTAGAGAGCTCAAAGGGAGCGCACATAAGAAAGGTAAGAACCAAGTTCAAGTCCCACTGAGGCATCACAAACGGAACAGGAGGGAAGAGGTGTGTAATGCCTTTTAGAAACCTGTTAACAACAGGGGACTTGAAAAGGAGGGCTGATCAGGAAGCCTGAGGAAGGCCGAGATGGCACAAAGATAGCCCTTGATGGTACCCAGGGCAGAACCCTGTTGGGCCAGAGAAAGAAGGAACAGAAGAACCTCAGAAAGAGGGGCAGAAAGGGGATTCACAGCCTTTGCTGTGCACCATGCCACAAACTTGTTCCACCTGCAGGCGTATACCACCTTAGTGGAGGGACGCCTGGCTGCCAGAATCACATCACAAACTTCGGGAGGCAGAGTCGAAAGGAATCAACTGCCGCCGCTCAATCTCCACGCAAGCAGGTGGAGTCTGGACAGGTTCGGGTGGAGGACCTTCCCCTGCTGCTGCGACAGAAGATCCTCCCGAAGAGGCAGACGGATCGGGGATCGACGCTCATACTGAGTAGCTCGGGATACCAAACTCTTCGAGCCCAGTCCGGAGCCACAAGGATGACTTGGGCCCAGTCGCGCCGAATCTTCTTCAACACTCTGGGTAGAAGTGGTATAGGCGGAAAAGCGTACAACAGACCGCAACTCCACTCGCGACGAAAAGCGTCGCCGAGCGACTGCTGCCTTGGAAATTCCAACGTGCAGAACTGATGACATTGCGCGTTCTCTTCGGTGGCGAATAGATCTAACCAAGGCTCTCCCCACTGTAGAAAGAGTCCTTGCGCCACTTCCGAGTGACGACGCCATTCGTGATCCATCATGCACCTGCGGCTGCAGGTTCGTCCGCCCTGGCGTTCAGGGAACCTGCCAGGTGTTGAACCATCAGGAAAATGCCCTGATGTTCCAGCCATGTCCAGAGGCGCAGAGCCTCCTGACATAGGGTCCACGACCCCACCCCGCCTTGCTTGTTGCAGTACCACATGGCGGTGGTGTTGTCTGTGAACACCTGCACTACTTTCCCTTTGACAGAGGGAAGGAATGCCTTGAGTGCAAGTCGGATCGCCCGGAGCTCCAGAAGGTTGATATGGAGCCGGGACTCCGCTGGAGACCAGAGGCCTCTGATCTCCGCCTCTCCCATGTGACCGCCCCATCCCAGAAGGGACGAGTCCGTCAAAACTGTGTGCTCTGGCTGGGGAAGGGAGAGGGATCTGCCCATGACCCATTGCCGGTTCGAGAGCCACCACTGCAACTGTCTTGCAGTCCCGTCCGAGATCTGAACGTGATCGGACAGATTGCCCTGGTGCTGCGCCCACTGGAACTTCAGGTCCCACTGCAGAGCCCGCATATGCCATCTGGCATGATCGACCAGCAGGATGCAGGAGGCCATGAGGCCCAGCAGCCTCAGGGTCATCCGTACCGAAACCCAGGATAAAGGCTGAAAGATCGGAATCATAGCCTGAATATCCCGGACTCGCCGTTCGGGAGGATAGGCCCGAAACTGCGTCGTGTCCAGAACTGCTCCGATGAAAGGAGCTGTGGAGAAGGAATCAGATGCGACTTCGGCACATTGATGGAGAACCCCAGCGAGTGCAGGAGTTCGGCCGTAGTCTGGAGGTGGGAGACGACTGCCTGGGACGAGCCCGCCTTCAGCAGCCAGTCGTCGAGGTAGGGAAGACTGGAACCCCTGCCCGGCGCAGATGAGCTGCGACCACCGCCATCACTTTCGTGAACACCCGAGGGGCACTTGTAAGGCCAAAGGGGAGCACGGTGAACTGAAAATGCTCGAGGCCTACCGTGAACCGCAGGTAACGCCGGTGGGCCGGCAGGACGAGGATGTGAAAATAAGCGTCCTGCAAGTCCAACGCTACCAACAAGTCTCCAGGGTCGAGGGCAGTCAAGACCTGAGCTAGGGTGAGCATCTTGAACTTCTCCTTCCGGAGGAAGCGATTGACGTTCCGGAGGTCCAAGATAGGACGCATGTCCTCCTTGTCCTTTTCGGGCACCAGAAAGTAGTGGGAGTAGCAACCACGTCCTACTTCTGGGGTCGGAACATGCTCGATGGCCCTCTTGGCCAAGAGGGCCGTGACTTCCTTCTGCAGAAGCACCAAGTGATCCCCTGACATGCGGTGGAATTGAGGTGGCATGGCTGGGGGTGGTCTCGAAGGGAGGGAGTAGCCCCTTCGGACAATGTCCAAGACCCACCTGTCCGAGGTGATGGCACGCCAGTGGTGAAGGTGATGGCGGACCCTGCCCCCTACTGGCGTGCTGTGCACCCGAAAGGAGGGACTAGGAGGGCTTGGAGGCCGCGGACGGGGTGGAGGTGGTGGCCTGACCCGCACACTGGTTGCCCGAACCGCCACGGCGGTAGCCACGTCCCCGGCCACAGGAAGACGCTTGCTGCGTGGGCCGGTGGCTGGGCTGCGGACGTGACTGGGTGCCCCTTCCGTGGCCACGAAAGGGGCGAAAAGCAGAGGTTAGCGGAGGGCGCACAACAGAAAGGCCCAGGGACTTGGCAGTAGCCCGTGAGTCCTTAAAACGCTCCAGCGCATGGTCTGCTTTGGAACCAAAAAGACCGACTCCATCAAAGGGCATGTCCATGAGTGTATTCTGGACATCGCCCGAGAAACCAGTTCTCAGCCAGGCGTGGCGACGCAGCGCCACCGTCGTTGCAAGCGATCTGCCCAGCGAGTTGGCGGTATCAAGGCCACAACGTATGGTGTATTTAGCCGCATCTCTACCTTCCGCAATGGTGCGGGTAAGCAGTGTCTGGACCTCCTCAGAACACTGGGGCAAAACAGTCGCCACCGAATCCCACAGGGAGTGGGTCTATCGGCCCAAAAGGCAAGCGGTGTTGACGGACCGCAAGCCAGCACTGGAGGAAGAAAAAGCCTTCTACCCAAATTGGTCCAGGCGTTTGGCTTCCCTATCCGGAGGGGCGGAAGGGAAGGCGGTTTGGGAGGCAGAGGCTTGGACAACCAAGCTCTCGGGGGTGGGATGTTGAGAGAAACAAGGGGTCGCCCGGAGCAGGGCGATGGCGTCGGGCCACGTTCCTATCCACAGGAGCCCCTGTGGTGGGCTTGGACCAGGTGCCCAAAAGAACGTCAGATAGTGCATCATTAAACGGCAGCACAGTCTCCGAAGAGGAAGCTGCCGGCTGAAGCACTTCGGTCAGGAGATTAGCCCCGACAGCCACAGTAGGCAATTGGAGGTGCAAGGCTCCAGCTGCTCTACGCAACACCGTTGCGAAATTTGCTCCCTCCTCCGTAGCCACGGGAGGAGACAGCATGCCAGTGTCAGGGGAAGTGTCTAGACCACTGGCATCCCCAAGTTCCTCTGCCCAGTCCTGATCATACTCACACTGCTGTGTGAGAGGGTCTTCCGACCCCTCCCAGCTCTCCTGGTCCTCCTCTGGTTCAAAATATGGAGGAGGAGGAGGGACATCTGGGACCCAAGGTCTCATCGGCGCCGGAGCCGGCGTCGAGCGACGTCGGTCCGGCTCCATGTCCGGAACCGGAGAGAACCGGGGAACGACGCCGCCCGGAGCCCCGGGCGGCGTCAGGAACGGCACCGGGGAGATCGGCGCCGGCGTGGTTAGGTCAACCGGCGTCGATCGGGGTTGCGGTACCACCGGAGCCGGGATCGAGGCCGGGATCAAGGCTGGCGGGACAGGCGATGCCGGGACCGGAGTCGTCGGCGACGCCGGAGCAACCCCATCGGGGCCCGCGGGGCCCGAAGGCGCACCGGAGGGACCTTGAGGCCCGAAGAGGCGGGCCATGGCCGACAGGAATTCCTGTATCTCGGCCGGAGTCGCCCCCAAACCCGGGAAGGACGGGTAATGCGGGGGCCGCGCCACAGGCACATCCGGAGCCGCGGGACGGTGCCGACAGGGGCCTCAGCCGAGTCGCGAGACCGGCGAGGCGAAGTCTTAGAGCGATGGTGCTTCTTAGACTTCTTGTGCTTCGACTTACCCGAGGAGCGCGAAGACTTGGACTCCGACGACCGGCGGGGGCTCCGCGACCGGCCCCTCGACCTCTCACGGGACCGGGGCTTGGTGCGGCGCGGAGCCGACTGCCGGACCTCCAGGAGCTTTCGAGACCGCTCTCGCAAAGCGTTCGGGTGAAGTTTCCGGCAGTCAGGGCACGACTTCGTGTCGTGGTCTCGGCCGAGACAGTAGAGACACTCTAAGTGCGGGTCTGTGATCGACATCATTCGACCACAGGCACCGCATGGCTTGAAGCCGGGCATCCCTACCGACACCTAGGAGTCGAGAAGCCTCGAAAAGAAATAGTGAAAAAATTCACCAAAAATGTAGTCAAAAATTGACTAGGGCACTGCTCTTCCCGGATCTGCGCTTACTGGCGTGGAAAAAGAAGAACTGACGTCAGCGCGCAGGGGCGGCGTCTAAGTACTGCCCGCGACGTCATCCCGGCGATCACGACGCCGGCGATCACGACGCCGGCGATCACGACGCCGACGACGGACACGGAGCCGCACGACGCCGCCTACCGACGCGCAAGGGTACTGCTACGCAAAAACTTTCCGGATCCAGCCTGACGCCTGGGGATATTCTAAGGTAAGGAATCTGTCACTAACGTGTCTCTTTCAGATAGGAGGGTCTGATAGAATTGAAACGTAGTTTTACTATTTTGCTCGTGTTTTACCCTATATTATGTTAGCATTTATATGGCTAATACATTATATATACGTATTGTGTATAAAGCGTAAATAGTTGATACAGATGTCAATTGGTTAGGTTGACATCTGTGCCACCATTTTAGTTAGAGAAGACGCCATGTTCTGTTACAATCAAAACTGTTACTTACACATTTGAAACTGTTTGCTCATTTACGAGAAATGGTCCTTGGTAAGTTTTGTTTCTTCAATGCCCATGTTAGCTCGTTAGCGCATACCTTTTCTCTCTTAGATCAAGGCCTTCTCCCACCTGTTTAGAGGGGAGGATAGGCCAGACGACCTTGAAATGTAGATAGCTTGTACCAGGCTGCGGAATCGAGACTTATGTTCTGTACCCCCATTGTATTACGACACCTACCAGTGTTTTTCCATGGTAGGCGGGTCTTTGTGGGCTCCGCAACATACATAATGTAACTTTATGCTTGTTAAAGTCAGTCCCTCGTCAGCCATCATAGGCGGCTGGTCAGATTGGACTCCACTGCAGTGTATTTTACGAATAAACTAGTTTGCTTCTATTCTCTACTGCGTCATCGACTCTTCATTCTTGGAAGGCTAGAGGAGGTCGAGAGTGACCCGGGTGACCCTAATCAGGCCACTTCCTTCACTTGGCAGAAACATCTTCACTAGCAAAAAAGTTGCACCTCCAGAATAGACGAAATCTCCCAGAAATAGAGAACCTGGAAAAACCGCTACGCGTCGACGGCATGGAAAAAAGGGAATTGACGTCAGCACGCCGACAAGGTTGTCTTATGGCTCCGATGAAGTCACACGGAGTAGCATGCGGAGCCATGGCATTATGACGTCCTCGTGGATGTGGGAGAGCTATGGAGAAAAGTTTGTCGAATGCTGCCCATGGGGTACATTCAAAAGGTGAAGAATCCACAGGCAGATGTATCCATCAGAATCCAATGTAAAGAAGTTGCGATACTGAATTTTAAAAAAAGTAGCGCTGAAGAGATTACTTTAGGTCGCGCTGGACCGGGGAAAAGTCAAAGTTCAGGCCGACCTCATGGAAGCACAAGCCAGCTAGAGGACCCAAGCGGGCGCTGGTGAACAAAGTACCTTTCCTGGTCTCAAGCAACGAGCTGCGTCGATCTTCTCCACGCCGTGAAGGCGAGAAGTCAGTTCCAAAGACGGGTGCAGGAGTCGAGAGGCATCAAGTGATGAGTCGGGTTCTGCCATGTATTTAAAGGGATGAGCTGATCTCACCAAGCTGCAGTGGTGGCAATACGCAGTCCGATGAGTCAATCTCGGGAGGCAAAGCGCTAGATCCGATGTGATGCACCGATTTTGCTCTCGCAATCGGGTCGATGCACCAGTTCTGATACACGCAGAAAGGAGATGCGTCAAAATCCATTTTGCAAGTATCTGGGCCACTTCTAGTGAGCCAGGCACAGGAGCAGGGGTAGAGACTTTGATATTCCTGAGTCTTAAGCAACAGGAGGCAAGCCAACAAGTCCTTGGAGATTACTTGGAGTGAAGGCAGAGTCCAACTCTCCTTCAGCAGAGTCAGAGAGCAGCAGGCAACAGGGCAACAAAAAGAAAAGCAGGCCTTCTAGATCAGCAGTCCAGCTGAGTCCTTTAAGCGGCACAGCAGTTCTTCTGGCAGAGCTTCAGTTACAAGTCCAGTAATGTCCGATTTTAGGGGGTTAGAGACCCAGTACTTTTACCCAAAAGTGAATTTGATACGGGGGCTGACTTCAAAGCAGCTCTTTGAAGTGCACAAGCATCCCTTTCAACCCAGTCTTGTCTGTCAGGCTATCTGTGGGGGGTAATCAGTCCTTTGTGTGGGGACAGGACACTGCGGTGGGGACAGAAAACTGCGGTGGGTGTGGTGCGGTGGTGGGATTACAAGACTTTGCATTTGCTGATACCACTTGGTATCATTAAAGTGAAGTGTTAACTCCTCCTTTCCATCCTGCCCAGGCAAGGCCATCAGAATGCAGATGTATGTCGATGGGTACTCAGACACGCCTATCCTTCCTGTGTTGTGGCTATCTAAAGGGAATGCAGAAAGTGTAGCTGTCACCCACCCCAGACGTGTATTGGAGACAAGCTGTCAGCCACACAGAGCAGTAAATGCAGAGAAATGTCCACTTTCTAAAAGTGTATCAATAAAAAAGAGAGGGGGGGGGACCAGGAGCTAGTTAAAGGTCCAGTGCCTGTGCTACCAACGTTAAGCGTAAATGCACAAAGGTGAGGACACTGTTCCTAGGGAGGTATGCAAAGTATTGCTCACTCCTAAAAGGGAAAGGAGGCAAAAGGAGAGAGGGGGGAAAAGGGATAGGGGTGCTAGGTGTACTAGGCCTTGGACCCAAACAGTGCAAGGGAAGAACACGTCTTTTCCTTGTTGCCCTCACACACCCCGAAGGATGTCATGCTTCATCATCGGGCAGTTGCTCCTCGTCGGGCCGGCGCTGCAATGCCCTACGGGTCCCCCGAAGGGTCACTTTGTCGGAGATCTTCTGCGAACTGCCGTTTGGTGCATGCGGGTGTGCAGGGGGAGTCCTAGGTGAGGAGTGTGTATTAAGGAATTTCCAATGCTAGCTTCAGAGAGAAGTAGGTCTCACAGCAGTGAAAAACGAAATCGGTTGTTTGTCACTACCAGGAAACGTAAAACATGACGGTACATGTCCTATCTTTTCCTTACATAGCACCCTACCCTTAGGGTTACAAAGGGCCTACCTTAGGGGTGACTTATATGTAATAAAGGGGAGTTTGGGCATGCAAGTAGTTTTAACTGCATACACAGGCACTGCCGTTGCAGGCCTGAGACAGGTTTGAAAAGCTACTTATGTAGGTGGCACAATTAGTGCTGCAGGCCCACTAGTAGCATTTGAAGTACAGGCCCTGGGTATATGGTATACCACTTTACAAGGGACTTACCAGTAGATCAAATATGCCAATCAGGTATACACCAATGTCATGTTTAGGCGAGAAACACATGCAATTTAGCATTGGTTAGTAGTGGTAAAGTGCTCAGAGTCCTAAGGCCAACAAAAAAGAATCTGTAAAGTGTGGAGACAAAAAGTCTGGGGAAAGACCACCTTAAAGGGTGACAGGTCTAACAGTGGTTCAGCGGTGGGATTACAAGACTTTGCATTTGCTGATACCACTTGGTCAATAGGTGATTCCACGAAGATATCTACAATTGATATTAGTCAAAAATATTTTTTCATGTTTTTTTTAATCGGAATTGTTAGGGCCTTGTGTTAAGTTCTCCAGTCAATTGCTTTTAGGAATTTAAAAAGTGTAATAGACAGTTAGGCCTTAAAAGTCTTTTTAGAATTGTTTCTAGATTTTCTAAAAAGGTCCCAAGTGTTCCAAGTATGTCTGGCACAGAGGGGATAGTGCAGGAACTCAACATGACCCCTTATCTGCAGCTTAGTATGCTGCAGTTAAGGATCCTCTGTAAAGCCTATCAAATTACTACTATCTCAAATCCTACCAAGGTGCAACTCCAGGAGATCCTTGCAGATTTTGATGTAGCCCAGTTACCAAAAGGTCCTAACACCCCTATAGAGGAGGAGGTGAACAGTGACCATGAGACTGTAGTCCGTACTCAAGGGGTACCCCCCTCCATCTTAACTAGAGGGGATGAGAAACAAAACAGAAACCTCTAACAAACATGTACCTGGAGTGCCTTCCCCTTCCTGGGGTACATCAGGCCATTCAAGGCACATAGAAGAGCTAGATGAAGTAGATGTTCATCTTGAAAGACTAGCCAAGAGAGCAGCACTTGAAGCCAAACTCCTAGCTATAAAAAGAGAGAGGGCTGAGATGGGTCTAGAATCCATGAGTGGTGGCAGCAACAAAGTAAATAGAGAGAGAGGAAATGTTTGACTCCAAAATCCCCAAAGGGATTGTCTCCAAATATGTTGAGGGTGATGACATCCCAAAGTAGTTTTCAGCTTTTGAGTGGGCTTGTAAAATGAAAACATACACCAGAGACACTGGGACCCTTTACTGTGGGAGCTGTTCTCAGGAAAGTGCAGGGATAGACTCCTGACACTTAATGAGGAAGAAGCTGACCCCTGTGGACTCATAAAGGATACCCTGATTGAGGGCTTTGGACTCACCACTGAAGAATACAGGATCAAGTTCAGGGAGACTCCCAAAACCTTGAGTCAGTCGTGGGTAGATTTTGTGGACTTCTCAGTCAAAACACTAGGTGGATGGTTCAAAGGCAGTAAGGTGCAAGATTATGAAGGTCTCTATATTTTGATAATGAAGGAGCATCTGTTAAGTAAATATACTTCCGAAAATGGGATCAGTACCTACTGGACTTAGGGGTAGAGTCTATCCTCAAGAGATGGGGAAGAAAGCTGGTCATGGAGTCAAAACAAGGGGGTCCGGAAAGACCCAGGGTGGGGGTGAACAAAAGAAAGAGGTTACTGCTCCCTCCAGAGGAAATATGTGGGCCACAAAGGGGATAAACCCAAACAGACTTTTTAAGGTCCTCAAACACCTGTTCAGGAGGGTGGGTCCCTAGATTCTTCCCAATCCAAGGGTAGGTACCAGGGTAAGACCTGGGATCCCAAGAAGGCATTTTGCCACCTTTGTAAGCAGAATGGTCACCAAACTGGGGGCTCTACTTGTCCTAAATGGTTACCACTAGGTCCAACACCCACAGGGGTTGCTAGTCTCCAGATGAGATCCTTGGTGTGCCCTGACCAGGTCAGAGAGCACACTGAAGCTATTTTAATCTCAGAAGGTGGGGTAGATATGGCTACTCTGTCTGGCCCAGTAACCTGGAGAAATACAGGCAGAAGCCACTCATAAATGGGGTTGAGGTAGAAGCACTGAGGGATACAGGTGCATGTGTCACCATGGTGACTGAAAAACTGATATCCCGAGAACACTACTTAACTGGACACACCTATCCAGTTATCAATGCTGACAGCATTACCAAGGCACATCCCATAGCTATGGTGTCCTTGAAGTGGGGAGGGGTTACTGGCCAAAAGAAGGTGGTTGTGCCATCTGCCATACCAGTAGAATGTCTGCTAGGGAACGATCTGGAGACCCCAGCATGGGCTGAGGTAGAGATGGGAACCCATCCAGCCATGCTGGGAATGCCTGAATGGGTGTCTGTGATAACAAGAGCACAAAGCAAAGCCCAGGGTGAAAAAGAGGTCTTGGAGCCTGCAATAATGACCCAAACCTCCAAAAGAAAAAGGCAAGAAGGTGGGAAATCAACTTCTGAAAAGACAATCGTAGGTCCCCTCTCCTCTGGAAGAAGACCTGTCAGCCCTTGAAGGAACTGAGCCTCAGGAACTTGGGCCTTACAGGGCAGAGCTCCTAGGACCGGGGGACCCTCTAGGGAAGATCTGTGCCAGGGACAAAGAACCTGCCCCACTCTTGAGAGCCTGAGACAGCAAGCTGCTGACCAGAAAATAGGGTTGTCAGTGGTTCCCACAGCACCTACTGGGAGGAAGTACTCCTTTACACTGAGGCCAGAGATCCCAAACTGGGTGCCACTAGGAGAGTGGTAGTGCCTCAAATGTACAGGGAGTTCCTACTCACGTTGGCCCATGACGTCCCCCTAGCTGGGCATCTAGACCAGATAAAAACAAGGAGTAGGTTGGTTACCTACTTCTACTGGCCAAACATGTCTGAGAAAGTGGAGGAGTTCTGTGACTCATGTGTTACCTGTCAAGACAGTGGAAACACAGGTAGCGAACCAAAGGATCCCTTCATTCCACTAGCAGTGGTTGGGGTTCTCTTTGAAAGGGTAGGGGTTGACTTTGTTGGCAAATAGGACCCTCAAACAACTTCAGGCAACAGGTTTATTCTGGGGGTAGTGGATCATGCCACCAGTTATCCTGAGGCTATACCCCTTAGGATAGCCACTACTTCTGCAGTTGCCAGGGCCACCTTAAGTATTTTTACTAGAGTAGATTTCCCTAAGGAGGTGGTTTCAGACAGTGGTAGTAACTTCATATATGCTTACCTGAAAGCAATGTGTTCGGAGTGTCAGGTGACATACAAGTTCACCACCCCATATTATCCACAAACCACAGGCCTTGTTGAGAGGTTTAACAAGACCATGAAAGGCATGATTATGGGACTCCCTGACAAACTCAGAAGGAGATGGGATGTCCCATTACCATGACTGCTTTTTGCCTACAGAGAGGTGCCACAGAAAAGAGTGGGCTTTAGTCCCATTGAGCTGTTAGGCCATCCTGTTAGAGGTCCTCTAGGTCTGATGAGGGAAGGCTGGGAGAAGCCTCTCAAAGAGCCAAAACTGGACATAGTGGACTATGTATTTGGCCTCTGTTCAAGGATGGCTGAGTACATGGAGAAAACAAGCCACAACCTTGAGTTAAGGCAAGAGCGCCAGAAGCCATGGTTAGACCAAAAAACTGTCCTGGTTGAATTTCAACCAGGGCAAAAGGTATTGGAACCTGTGGCACCTATGTCCCTCAAGGACAAATTGAGTGGACCCTACCCTATCCTTGAGAGAAAAGGGGAGTTCATCTACCTGGTGGACCTTGGCACTTCCAGGAGCCCCTTGAGAGTCATTCATTAGAACCGCCTTAAACAGTTTCATGACAGGGCTGATGTGCCATGCTCATGGTCACTGATGAAGAACAGGAAGGAGAGTGTGAACCTCTCCCCGACTTCCTCTTTAACACCCCTAAAGATGGGCCTGTTGAGGGAGTTGTCTTTTCAGACACCCTCTGTGCCCAGCAGCAAACTGACTGCAGGCAAGTCCTGGGGCAGTATGCTGAGCTCTTTTCCCTAACTCATGGTTAGACAACCTGGTGCACACACGATGTGGACACCGGGGACAGCCTTTCTGTCAAAACCAGAATTACAGGCAGTCTGACCAAGTTAAGGAAAACATCAGAGCTGAGGTCAGCAAGATGCTGAAGTTAGATTGTCCCCTTCAGCCCCTCCGGAATTCTCAACAGGCGCAAATTGTTTTTTCTTTGACTGTTCTCTAATGACTTCAATTTTTCCTGCATGTTTGCCCCACTCACTCCAAGGAGTCCAATATTCTCCGTATGCGCTCTAGTTTAGAGGGTCAAATCCTTGACTGCAGATTCCAGCACTTGAATCCTAGCAGCTAAGTCATTAAACTTTTTTCTAAATTGTCACACGCCATTCTTATATCCTTTTGATTTATTTCCGACGTCTTAAATCTGCTCCTTATTTCCATAGTTAGCATCTGGATCAGCTCTGAAACTAACTGTGGTGGGGCTTGTATTTGAGATACCTCTGCTACCTCTATCCCCTTTTTTACAACATCTCGATCTGATGACCCATCTGCCTGTACTGCAAGATTTGTTTCTCCTGCCATCAAATCAGCATTTCCTGATGCTACCTCTTGTACACAGAGGTCACCCTCCTCTGAGTTTACGCACTGTAATTTCTCTATAGTCAGGGCCTGGAATCTATTCGGACTCAACACATCTGACCCCCCTAAATTTGCCATATCGTAATTAAACTCGGAGATATGTACATCTGTAGCTTCACCCCTCAATTGTTTCTGGGGCTTCCTCCGTTTTTCCTCCTCTCCCTTTTTCAAAATCAAAGTTTTTGGTATCACTTTTAAAAAAAAGTCTGTAGCGAGGGGGTAATCTTCAACTTCTGTTCTTGGCTCTCTACCCCTTTTTTTGTTCTCATCCCTTTACTCCGTGCACTTCCAACTTCACTTTTCAATGCCTGATCTGCCAGGGGCTCCTTCGTACATCTTGATGTGCTTGCTCTCAATATTTTAATATTTGGAATAAATAATGTTTTATTGTACCCCTCAGCTGTTGAACTTCTCAGCGCATATCTATTTTTTTTTTATTATTTGTTTTTTATTGATTTTCAATGACATAACATTGCAGCATTAAAATCAATCAGAGACAGACACAGCAATTTGATTCTACATACGATAGGCAGTACATACAGAAGCAGTTTATAATGGAAAGGAAATAACCGCCCCAGCCCTGATGTTTTCTCTGGGCCTCACCAAATAGAGCAGGCATTGCGGTCATCAAAACCCCATTAACGATAACAGCTGGGTTAGGACTGAGGGGGCAAATAGTATTAACACAATGAGTATCCATATCACAGTATCCCCATATCAACATTGGAACGTCCGTAAATAAGCATGGAGAGAGTGAAGGTGAAGTGTTGATGCGAAGTGTACAAAGAAAGTATCTCATGCACATTTCCCTCTTAAATATCTATGCCACTGGTTCGTCTGCTGTGATATTAGGAGTTGCCGGGGGATGTGCGTTAAGGTAGTTTTTTAGGGGATCCCAGATATCCCTGGGTCAGGAAGTCGAGGGGAGTAGCTCTACATAATTACTCAATTGTTCTTGACAATATGTTAGATCGGAGAGCCAATCCTTAAACTTCAGCGCTCTGCCTCTGCCCCATCTGCAGGCGATACGGCGTTTAGCCATTAACAAAGCAATTGACAGGAAGCGACGATGGGGCCTTGCTATTGATGCAGTGTAGCCCAATAAAGCCACTAGTGGGGAGGGCTCTAAAGAAAGTGCTGTCATCTGTTCTAGAGCCTCAAAGACCTGCCTCCAATACTCATTCACCACGGAGCAGTCCCAGGCCAGATGAAGAAAATCTGCCCTTGCAGAACCACATCTATCACATCGATCCGAGTCTTTCAGTTTGTATTTATACATTTTGACAGGGGTATAATATAGACGATGCAAAAATTTGAAGTGAGTAATGCGGAGTCTGCTGCTGACTGAGATTTGCTCCGTTTGTAAGCAGCAGTAGGCCCAATATTCGTCTGTGAGCTCAGAACCTAACTCTGTATTCCAGTGATCGCAAGAAGGGCAAGGAGCCACCTCCTGCTGTGTGTGAATGGTGTGGTAGAGTCTGGAGACGACATGCCCCGGAGAAGTAGCCTGTAAGACCAAGTGTAGAGGGGCCAACATAGGGGGCTACTGACGGAACGCTGGGGAGATGTGTTGCATACCCTGCCTGAGCCGCACAAAGGAATTCATCTAATGGAGAGGGCCGAGTATCGAGGAATATCTGCTCTAGCGATTTGAATGTCCCATTGAGATAAAGGTCCCCCCAAGTTGTGATTTTCGTCCGTTCCAGTAGTTTAAGAAATCCCGTCTCTTGCAGCAATGGCATGTGGGGGTGGTATGACAGTGGGAGTAGTGGAGAGTAAAGCAAGGTACCTCGTAGTAATGTAAGGATGCGGTGCCATGCATGTGATCGTTGTGGATGTTTTGTCCCTTGGCTGAGGGACGGCACAAATCATGCCCGCAAGGGGGGTAGGGTCTGCCAACCATTGTTCTGCTGCTACCTGCGGCATGTATGCGGGTGGGCGAAACCAAAAGTAAGCATAGTGTGCCTGAGCGCATGTGTAGTACAATTCAAAGTCTGGGACGTCAAAGCCCCCCATGGCGTAGGGCCTAGTAAGTATATTCCACTGTAAGCGCGGCTGTTTGCCCCCCCCATGTTAATCTGATCATTTCTTTCTCAGCGCATATGTATAGCATTTTTCTAACTTCTCTTGTTTTTTCCCCAAAAATAGTGTTGGTGCTGATGCATGTGCTGTTTCAACCTCTCCCCCCTCCAGGTTAGCCAGTGGGATTTCCCCCTCCTGCTCCTTACCCGTGTTGGGTGAAAATTCCTGCAGGTAGTGGGCTGGCTGCCTCCCTTTCCTTTAATCCTCCTTGCCCCAGAAGCAGACTTCTGCCCCACACCTTCTGTGTCCTTTCCTTCGAATTCTTCGCGGTTGCCCAGGCTGCCTGTGCTGTCTCTACCCCTTCGTCCCCGGAAGGGAATCCGTGCCGCAGCCCCTCGGTCCTTGCAAAGCCCGCGCACAGCTTCAATCCAGCGCAGCTCGGCACCCGGAGACTCTGTGTGTGCCGTATTCAGCAAAGCCAAAGGGGGCACCTAGGACCCCCCGTCAGCAGCCCAAACTCAGCCTTCACCACCACCACAGCAGGTAGGTTAAATTATTTCATGCTAACTAGCCCCCGAAGTATAACTATTGCTCCAGACTACAGGAGCGCCTGCGACCCGGCGCTAGCCGGCCGCCTTGTTCTCCACTTCCTGCCTAACAATTTGAAAAACTTTGTGGCAAAACTGATTAAAGTTGGAACACAAGTGGAATGCTCAGAGCAGGATATTATTGAAGACATCCAGAGAATACATAGATATCCTTTCAGGTTAAACCCCAATCGTGTGAAGGCTAGGAAAATTCGAGTGAATTTCCAAACAGATAAAATGAAAGAAGAAATTCTCTCCAAGGCGTTAAAATTGAAGTCACTCAAGGTGGATGGGATAAGCTTTGAGATAAGGTCAGATATCTCTCAGATCACCGCAAATAAGCAATGGGAACTAGAGAAAATGTTGGAGCCGTTGAGGCTATTAGGTGCTATGGCGCAGTTAAAATTCCCAGCTACATTGCGAGTGATGTACAAGAATAAAATGCAGAATTTTAGGAGAACTGAGGAAGTTGAAGAATTTATGAAAACCATCTCTAGGGTAGACAACACTTAATATGTAGGTCGATCAGGGGGGCCCCATACCTGTGTTTTTTGCCCTATTGTCTTCTCCGTCTTTTTCACTGCACTTTTTGTGTCATGTGGGCACCCGTATCCACCCGTCAGTTAATTTTGCATTACACCATTTTATCGATTCACTTATAGGTGTTAGTTATTAGGAAATAGTTAGATGTCCCATAATTTAGACTAAAGTAATCCTGACTCAGCGGCCCCATAGGCTAAGGCCATGAGGAAGAAAGGAATGTTCTCCAGGGTAAGGGGGGGAGGGCCTTTGGTAGTTTTAGGGATGGGGCACTGGGTGGGCAGCATTCAACGGAGGAAAAAAAAAAATGTCCTCATTTATACTAGAAATTGGCTATGAAGCTTCCTCTTCGGGCAGAGGGCCCCAGAGCTTGATTCCAAGGTAAATGAGGAAAATAAAAGATGCTGAAGTTAGGGATGATTGAACCCACCGAGTCCCTGGGCCAGCCCGTTGGTCTTAGTCCCCAAACCTCATTCCAAGGGAGGTAAACCAGATCTGAGGTTTTGTGTGGACTACACGGGTCTCAATGCAGTCACAAAGACTGATGCACACCCTATTCCCAGAGCTGATGAACTAACTGACAGGTAGGGTTCAGCCATGTTTCTCGGTACCTTTGACTTGACATCGGGGTACTGGCAGATTGGTCTCACCCCTAGGGCCAAAGAGAAATCAGCATTCCGACCCCAGATGGGCATTAACAGCTCACTGTGATGCCTTTTGGCCTAAAGAATGCCCCTGGAACCTTTCAGAGGCTGGTGAACAAAATCCTGGCTGGGCCGGAGTATTTTAGTACAGCATATATTGATATTGCTGTATATAGCTCCACCTGGCAGAATCACCTGATCCACCTTGGAAAGGTACTTGAGGCTCTGCAGAAAGCAGGACTTACTATCAAGGCAAGCAAGTGCTAGATAGGGCAGGTCTTTGTTGAACACTTGGGCGGCCACGTAGCTGTGGGCCAAGTTCAACCCTTACAGCCCAAGTGAAATAATTGACTTCCAAAAAGCAGCAAAATAAAAGGAAACTGGACAGTGAGCTGCCAAAAGGCTTTAGACACTAAAGCAAGCAATGTGCTTAGCACCCATTCTAAAAGCTCCAGGTTATTCAAAGCAGTTAATTGTGCAGACTGATGCCTCCGAGCATGCGACGGAAGCAGTTCTATTCCAGACCAATGATGATGGCCAGGACCAGCCTGTTGCTTTTATTAGCAGAAGTTCACTCCCCAGAGAACAGCGTTTGAGTGCCATTGAAAGGGAAGCCTTCACTGTGGCTTGGTCCCTGAAGGTGAGACCATACCTGTTTGGTTCTCATCTCCATGTTCAAACTGACCACAGATCTCTCAGATGCCTCATGCAAATGAAAGGTAAAAACCCCAAACTGTTGAGGTAGACCATCACCCTCCACGGAATGGACTTTACAGTGGAAAACACACCTGGGACTAACCATGCCAATGCAGATGGCCTCTCAAGGTTCTTCCACTTAGACAATGAAGACTCTCTTGGGAAAGGTTAGTCTTGTTCTTTCGTTTGGGGGGGGTGTAGGAAAATACCACTTTTTGACATTCTCTCCCTGACTTTTTACTCACTGGTTCTGATGTTGATTGGAAGTGCACTGGGTCCCTACTAATCAGGCCTCAGTGCCAGAGCTCTTTCCCAGACAACAAGTCAAATATTCAATTGTAACTCAATTGGCAAGGACTTTAGCACCCCTGTAAGTTCCATGTAAATGGTACCACTGGTACCCAGGGCATGGGTACTAAAGAAGGTCCAGAAGGGCTGCAGCATGTATTATGCCACCCAAGGGACCCACACACAAACTGCAGGGAGACTGCCATTTCAGGATGCGTGAAATGGTGCAAACCATCCTGAAAACATGACATGGCACATTCACTGCGTCAGATGCCCCTGTACACTACATGTATTACATGTAAGTCACCCCTATAGCAGGCCTTAGAGCCCTAAGACAGGGTGCATTATATTAGATGCGAGGACACATCTGCATGAGTAGATGTGTCCCTGTAATGCCTAGTTCTATTGCTAAGCATTGCAAGTAATCAGGACGCCATCTTAAGGTATGTACTGGGCCCTGGCCATTATGAGCTACCCAGCTACATATTGGCTTAACTGAAAATATTTATGTTTGGTATCAAACATCTTGTCTTAATCCGTACTGATGCCAGTACCGGATTTATTATGACATGCACAGAGAGGGCACCTTAAAGGTGCCCCCTGAAAACTTACTAGTCGCAGAATATTGTGACTGACTGGTATCTTCCAGCCTGCCACCAAAGACGAGTTTCTGACCCCCTGCAGGTGAAAGACCACGCTCTCTGAGGCCAGGACCAATGCCTGTCCGACAGAAGCTGATCACACCTCCTCCAGCAGGATGGCTAGCAGATTAGCACCTCAAAGCCAGAGGCTTGAAAGCCTCTACCGCCTTTGAAAAGCAACCACAGCTTCCCTCCAGACCTGGGGAACGCCACCCCCTGCCCTGAGGCCCATTTGGCACCAGAGCATGGGGGGAAATTAGATAGTCAAAAGGCGTGTAACACTTACAGGATACCATTAAGATCAATGGGGTCACCCTGTATCCCTCGGAACCTGGGTTAATAGTTATAAAGCTACAAGTGGTTCCGTTGGGTAAGTACCACGGGGTACTGGTTCAGAACCGGATTATTTCTTTCACAATCAATAGTGATTTTGTACTAGACTTTTATAAATGTCCCACACCTCTAAGTTTTTATCAAAAATATATATATTTATTACATTATTTGTTTGGTTTCTCTATTTTTCTTGCTAATTGTGTAAACAATTTTATAAAAAAAGATAATACCAATGGGGGCTGTCTGACAAAGAAAACACTAACAAATACACAGACAATTCAATGGGTGACTGTGGTGACATAGTGCAAATGGGTGACCTTTCAAATTCATACAAACAAGACAATAACAAATTCTCCGTCCTTTTCAGGTCTTTCACTTTAGCTAGTCCTATTTTTTAAAATAATTGCTATAGTGAGCCAGGGCATGAGATGGTTGTACGTCGACGTTTCGACCCTGTATGTATACGTTTGTAGATACATGAAGTAGGGTCTTCTTCAGGACAAAAGAAGGAAGTGCGACAGCCCTTGGTGGTTGGGAATTCACAAGATTAAATCTATTAACTCCTCCGAGCCCGGAAGGAGTTCTTATTCAAGGATCATCAATCAACCAGCTTTTCAAACTTTAGCTGTGTACCCCTCTGGATGTGCTTGTCGGCCTCCAGGGGGTAGGTGGTAGTTCTTAGGACCTCGGTCCCCTAGCACCATAAGTCCAAAAGGGTATCCCCATACACTGTCTGCACGTACTGTTTTGCTGTTTATGTCTTTCCTCACATTGGGTAACATTACCGTGTTCGAGGCTCATACCTCAGAAACTATTATCTGACTATTTTACTGTTTTCTTGTAAATTCCTAACCCTGAAAGTACTTACCTGATTCCGATGATCTTGGTATCTATTCTAAATTGGTCTCAAATCTTTTCTTGAGTGTGTGTCTCATATATTGACTCTGTGTGTGCAATAAAAGTTAAACACTCCCTGACCACACTACCACAAATAGAGCACTTGAGATTATTAAAGTAAAACCCTGTAAACCAATGAGGGTCGTCTGGACTTTTTGCATGGTGTGCCACTACATTGGCCCACTACATAAAAAACTGCTTCCTACAGCCACCTACCGGCACGCAGGAGTACAGCTCAAGAAACATTTCCGGATCCAGCCTGACGCCTAGGGATAATTCTAAGGTAAGGAATCTGTGGCTAGAAGTCTCTATCAGATCAACTCATTACATTATGTCCGACTTGATTCTCAGGTCGAAATTAATGTAAAAAGTTGCAGAGTGCTACCCTAAGAAAGTTGCCACTTTGTTGCTTTCAGTCCCCTGTGCCCATGCTGGTTGCACATGGGGTCCTGTAGCACAGACAGCTTTCTGCCCTACTGGGGCTAAGGACTCCCAGGAAAGGATACAATAGGGGTCTGCTCTGGAAGGAGGTGTCACCTCCCTCCTGCAGGAGAAGCTGACTTTGAAGGGCGGCAAATGGGTAACACCTAGGGGGAGAGGCTGTCCATTGTTCAGGCAGACAGGTTGGCACCTGGGACCGAAGAGGGGAAACCACCTGTCTAACCGGTTTTTCAGGTGAGTGTAGCTCTCTCGGTAGCCACACCTCTGGCTTGGGCTAAGCAGCTCCTGCCATATTGGGAATGGGCAGAATGATGATTCCTGGGATGCCCAAATGCGACACTTTGCAGGAAGTGGTCAACAGGTGGGAGAGAACCTGGTAGCCTAATGGCTATCAATGTCATCCTGCCTGAGGGTATTTTCTGAGATAAGTAGGGCACTCCGAACTCAGATCTCGACTGGACCGGAAGAAGGACTGCCCTGCTGCACCGTGGAAACTAAAAATGAGGCTGCACTTGCTTGGACAGCACCTGCTGATTCTGGTGGCTAGCAAAGCAGAGGGATTGTGCATGCTGTGTCCTGTCCGAAGAGAAGCTGTCTCCAGAACCCAGCCAAAGCCAAGAGACTCCAAGGGTCAGTGAGCTGGCCCCCTGTTCACAGCACAGGGACACAACAGCTGAGAAGACTGCTGGGGAAGTTGGTAGCCCAAAGTCTTCAAACAGCCGCCGTGCAGCACCAGAAACCAGGACCCGATGCACAAAGTTGCACATGAATTTACTGAACCCGGGAGTGTCATCGAGGAACAGCTGGGAGATAGGAGCTCCCCCTCTTTTTAAGTGTCTAGACCACTCTGTGGGGGCTTGGTGAAGGCAAAGAGAAAGGTTGAAGTCAAGGGGGATACTACTTAGCCGGTGGATGCAGAACCGATGGTGTCATAGTAGACTAGACTGTGTATCTGAGGTGATGGGTTCCATCGCCAACAGAGTCGGACTTGGAGCAGCGAGAAGAGGATGTGAAGTTATCCTTGGTGTCTATTCTGCGGATGAGGGCATCTGTAGTGAATTCGCCCAAGAGGCCTGTGGCATTGGATAAAAGGAGTGAACAGAAACTTCTGAAACGGCGTCAGCATCCCTCCTATTATGTAGGACAGAGGACCCATGGGTTCGAGAGGTGCACCAGTACGAATAATGACCATATTGACAATACTGAACATCACATTTAGGAAGGTGGATGAATCCGTCCTCCATGGGGTTGAGGAGTCCGGGTATTGGGCACCTGACGCACAAGTTACTAACTTGTGTAACGATATATCTGTAAGAGACAGTAGTTAGTGACAGATTCCTTACCTTAGAATATCCCCAGGCGTCAGGCTGGATCCGGAAAGTTTTTTGCGTAGCAGTACCCTTGCGCGTCGGTAGGCGGCGTCGTGCGGCTCCGCGTCCGTCGTCGGCGTCGTGATCACCGGGATGACGTCGCGGGCAGTACTTAGGCGCCGCCCCTGCGCGCTGACGTCAGTTCTGTACACGACTTTCCGCGCCAGGAACGCAGAGCCATGCAAGAAGCTGACATAGGTGTCTGAAAAATACTAGGGCCCTGAAAGGGATGTCCTTAACCCTAGAAATCAGTTCGCAGAACGGGGAGGATGGGTGGGGCGGTAGGAATCTGTCACTAACTACTGTCTCTTACAGATATATCGTTACACAAGTTAGTAACTTGTGCATCTGAAAGAGACACGTTAGTGACAGATTCCTTACCTTAGAATAGATACCCCAGCAATACCAACCCCGGTGGTGGGTCTGCGAACAAAGATCAGACAAGGAAGTCCTGGAGGACAGAACGGCCAAAGAAGCCGTCCCTCCGGACCTGACTGTCAAGGCAGTAATGCTTAGTAAACGTGTGCAGCGAGGCCCACGTAGCTGCCTGACAGATAACCGGCAGCGAACACCGCGGCCCAAGGCCGTGGTAGCAGCCGTTGCCCTGGTGGAATGGGCACGCAGCCCAACAGGAGGCTCCTTTTAGCCAAAGAATAGCAGGTCTTGATGCACAAGGTAACCCAGCGGGAGATGGTCCTCTTGTGCACCGCCCGACCTTTTGGCGCCCACGTAGCCAACAAAGAGCTGGTCATCCACCCGGAAGTGTTTTGTGCGGTCAATATAGAAAGAGAGCGCACGTTTTGGGTCCAGACGGTGGAGCCTCTCTTCCTCTCTGGAAGGATGCGGAGGCGGAAAGAAGGTGGGCAAAGTGATGGTCTGCCCAATGTGGAAAGCAGTAACCACCTTTGGCAAGAAGGACGGACGCGTCCGAAGAACAACCTTGTCTGGATGAACAGACAGAAAGGGAGGTTTGCAAGATAGAGCCTGGAGCTCACTCACCCGCCGAGCGGAGGTGATGGCCACCAGAAAGGCTGTCTTCAGAGTCAGAAGACGAAGAGGACAGTTATGTAGAGGCTCAAAGGGAGCGCACATTAAAAGGTAAGAACCAAGTTCAAGTCCCACTGAGGCATCACAAACGGAACAGGAGGGAAGAGGTGTGTAATGCTTTTTAAGAACCTGTTAACAACAGGGGACTTGAAAAGGGAGGGCTGATCAGGGAGCCTGAGGAAGGCCGAGATAGCACAAAGATAACCCTTGATGGTACCCAGGGCAGAACCCTGTTGGGCCAGAGAGAGAAGGAACAGAAGGACCTCAGAAAGAGGGGCAGAAAGGGGATTCACAGCCTTTGCTGTGCACCATGCCACAAATTTGTTCCACCTGCAGGCGTATACCACGTTAGTGGAGGGACGCCTGGCTGCCAGAATCACATTACAAACTTCGGGAGGCAAGTCGAAAGGAATCAACTGCCGCCGCTCAATCTCCACGCAAGCAGGTGTAGACTGGACAGGTTCGGGTGGAGGACCGTCCCCTGCTGCTGCGACAGAAGATCCTCCCGAAGAGGCAGACGGATCGGGGGATCTACGCTCATATTGAGTAGCTCGGGATACCAAACTCTTCGAGCCCAGTCCGGAGCCACAAGAATGACTTGGGCCCAGTCGTGCCGAATCTTCTTCAACACTCTGGGTAGAAGTGGTATAGGCGGAAAGGCGTACAATAGACCGCAACTCCACTCGTGACGAAAGCGTCGCCGAGCGAGTGCCGCCTTGGAAATTCCAACGCGCAGAACTGATGACATTGCGCGTTCTCTTCGGTGGCGAATAGATCTAACCAAGGCTCTCCCCACTGTAGAAAGAGTCCTTGCGCCACCTCCGAGTGAAGACGCCATTCGTGATCCATCATGCACCTGCGGCTGAGTTCGTCCGCCCTGGCGTTCAGGGAACCTGCCAGGTGTTGAACCACCAGGAACATGCCCTGGCGTTCCAGCCATGTCCAGAGGCGCAGAGCCTCCTGACAAAGGGTCCACGACCCCACCCGCCTTGTTTGTTGCAGTACCACATGGCGGTGGTGTTGTCTGTGAACACCTGCACTACCTTCCCTTTGACAGAGGGAAGGAATGCCTTGAGTGCAAGTCGGATCGCCCGGAGCTCCAGAAGGTTGATATGGAGCCGGGACTCCGCCGGAGACCAGAGGCCTCTGATCTCCGCCTCTCCCATGTGACCGCCCCATCCCAGAAGGGACGCGTCCGTCACAACTGTGTGCTCTGGCTGGGGACGGGAGAGGGATCTGCCCATGACCCATTGCCGGTTCGAGAGCCACCACTGCAACTGTTTTGCAGTCCCCTCCGAGATCTGGACGTGATCGGACAGGTCGCCCTGGTGCTGCGCCCACTGGAACTTCAGGTCCCACTGCAGAGCCCGCATATGCCATCTGGCATGAGTGACCAGCAGGATGCAGGAGGCCATGAGGCCCAGCAGCCTCAGGGTCATCCGTACCGAAACCCAGGATAAAGGCTGAAAGATCGGAATCATAGCCTGAATATCCCGGACTCGCCGTTCGGGAGGATAGGCCCGAAACTGCGTCGTGTCCAGAACTGCTCCGATGAAAAGGAGCTGTGGAGAAGGAATCAGATGCGACTTCGGCACATTGATGGAGAACCCCAGCGAGTGCAGGAGTTCGGCCGTAGTCTGGAGGTGGGAGACGACTGCCTGGGACGAGCCCGCCTTCAGCAGCCAGTCGTCGAGGTAGGGGAAGACTGAAACCCCTGCCCGGCGCAGATGAGCTGCGACCACCGCCATCACTTTGGTGAACACCCGAGGGGCACTGGTAAGGCCAAAGGGGAGCACGGTGAACTGAAAATGCTCGAGGCCTACCGTGAACCGAAGGTAACGCCGGTGGGCCGGCAGGACGGGGATGTGGAAATAGGCGTCCTGCAAGTCCAACGCTACCAACCAGTCTCCGGGGTCGAGGGCAGTCAAGACCTGAGCTAGGGTGAGCATCTTGAACTTCTCCTTCCGGAGGAAGCGATTGACGTTCCGGAGGTCCAAGATAGGACGCATGTCCTCCTTGTCCTTTTGGGCACCAGAAAGTAGCGGGAGTAGCAACCACGCCCTACTTCTGGGGTCGGAACACGCTCGATGGCCCTCTTGGCCAAGAGGGCCGTGACTTCCTTCTGTAGAAGCACCAAGTGATCCCCTGACATGCGGTGGAATGGAGGTGGCATGGCTGGGGGGTGGTCTCGAAGGGGAGGAGTAGCCCCTTCGGACAATGTCCAAGACCCACTTGTCCGAGGTGATGGGACGCCAGTAGTGAAGGTGATGGCGGACCCTGCCCCCGACTGGCGTGCTGTGCACCTGAAAGGAGGGACTAGGAGGGCTTGGAGGCCGCGGACGGGTTGGAGGTGGTGGCCTGACCCGCACGCTGGTTGCCCGAACCGCCACGGCGGTATCCACGTCCTCGGCCACGCGAAGGCGCTTGCTGCGCGGGCCGTTGGCCGGCCTGTGGACGTGACTGGGCGCCCCTTCCGTGGCCACGAAAGGGGCGAAAAGCAGACGTTTGCGGAGGGCGCACAACAGCAAGGCCCAGGGACTTAGCAGTAGCCCGTGAGTCCTTGAAACGCTCCAGCGCATGGTCTGCCTTCGAACCAAAAAGACCGACTCCATCAAAGGGCATGTCCATGAGAGTATTCTGGACATCCCCTGAAAAACCAGTGGTTCTCAGCCAGGCGTGGCGACGCAGCGCCACCGTCGTTGCAAGCGATCTGCCCAGCGAGTCGGCGGTATCAAGGCCACAGCGGATGGTATATTTAGCCGCATCACGCCCTTCCGCAATAGCGCGGGTAAGCAGTGTCTGGACCTCCTCAGAACACTGCGGCAAAACATCAGCCACCGAATCCCACAGGGAGTGGGTGTATCGGCCCAAGAGGCAAGCGGTATTAACAGACCGCAAGCCAGCACTGGAGGAAGAGAAAGCCTTCTTCCCAAAGTGATCCAGGCGCTTGGATTCCCTATCCGGAGGGGCGGTAGGGAAGGCTGTTTGGGAGGCAGAGGCTTGGACAACCAAGCTCTCAGGGGTGGGGTGTTGGGAGAGAAACAGGGGGTCGCCCGGAGCCGGGCGATGGCGTCGGGCCACGTTCCTATCCACAGGAGCCCCTGTGGTGGGTTTGGACCAGGCACCCAAAGAACGTCAGTGAGTGCATCGTTGAACGGCAGCACAGGCTCCGAAGAGGAGGCCGCCGGCTGAAGCACTTCAGTCAGGAGGTTAGTCCTGACGGCCACTGTAGGCAACTGGAGATTTAAGGCTCCAGCAGCTCTACGCAACACCGTTGCAAAATTAGCCCCCTCCTCCGTTGCCACGGGAGGAGACAGCATGCCAGAGTCGGGGAGGTATCCAGCCCACTGGCATCCCCAAGTTCCTCAACCCAGTCCGGGTCAAACTCGCACTGTTGTGTGAGAGGGTCGTCAGACCCCTCCCAGCTCTCCTGGTCCTCCTCAGGTTGAAAAGATGGAGGAGGAGGGACATAAGGGACCCAAAGTCTCATCGGCGCCGGAACCGGCGTCGGGCGACGCCGGTCCGGCTCCATGTCCGGACCCGGGGAGAACCGGGAACGACGCCGCCCGGAGCCCCGGACGGCGTCGGAAACGGCACCGGGGACATCGGCGTCGGCGTGGTTAGGTCAACCGGCGTCGATGGGGGTTGCGGCACCACCGGAACCGGGGTCGAGGCCGGGGCCGGAGCCGAGACGAAGGCTGGTGGGACAGGCGACGCCGGGACCGGAGTCGACGGCGACGCCGGAGCAACCCCATCAGGGCCCGCGGGGCCCGAAGGCGCACCGGAGGGACCTTGAGGCCCGAAGAGGCGGGCCATGGCCGACAGGAATTTCTGTAGTTCGGCCGGAGTCGCCCCGAACCCGGGTAGGACGGGTAATGCGGGGGCAACTCGACAGGCACGTCCGGGGCCGCGGGGACGGTGCCGACAGGGACCTCAGCCGAGTCGCGCGACCGGCGAGGCGAAGTCTTAGAGCGATGACGCCGCTTAGACTTCTTGTGCTTCGACTTACCGGAGGAGCGCGAAGACTTGGATTCCGACGAACGGCGGGGACTCCGCGTCCGGCCCCTCGACCTCTCCCGGGACCGGGGCTTGGTGCGGCGCGGAGCCGACTGCCGGACTTCAAGGAGCTTTCGAGACCGCTCTCGCAAAGCCTTCGGATGAAGTTTCCGGCAGTCAGGGCACGACTTCGTGTCGTGGTCTCGGCCGAGACAGAAGAGACACTCGAGGTGGGGGTCCGTGATGGACATCATACGACCACATTCCTCGCAGGGCTTAAAGCCGGGCATCCCTACGACACCTTAGGAGTCGTGAAGACTCGTTGAAGAAAACAGTGAAAAATTTCACAAAAAGATAGTCAAAAAGTGACTAGGGCACTGCTCTTCCCGGATCTGCGCTTACTGGCGCGGAAAAAGAAGAACTGACGTCAGCGCGCAGGGGCGGCGCCTAAGTACTGCCCGCGACGTCATCCCGGCGATCACGACGCCGACGACGGACGCGGAGCCGCACGACGCCGCCTACCGACGCGCAAGGGTACTGCTACGCAAAAAACTTTCCGGATCCAGCCTGACGCCTGGGGATATTCTAAGGTAAGGAATCTGTCACTAACGTGTCTCTTTCAGATTGGGGCTTTGGAGACAACATCACAGTAGGAACTGGATCTGAAGTATGGGTCTGGCCTGCTGGAGCCGCAGATGCGGATTTAGTTTAAGTTGGCATTGGTATATCATCATCTTGTAGCAGATGTTTGATGTCCAATTCTGGATGTGGGGAAGCTGCTGGTCTAGGAGATAGGGACTTGCTTTTGGAAGATCTTCGCCAGGAACTATGCTTTTTTTTCTTGAAAATTTTGATGATGGATATCTCAAACTTGGGCGTGACTTTCAACAGCTGAGGTTCTCATCTTGCGGTCTGGCCATGAACATCTTGGCTTTCAGTTCTTTAAGAGCTTTACTGTGCATCTTCTGACAGGATCAATACTTGTCAACCTCATGATCTGATCTCATGCATTATAAACCAATGTCATTAGGGTCTATGATGGACGTTTGATCCTCACAATTTTTACACTGTTTGAAACCATATCTTTTTGGTAGTGACATCTTGAAGATAACTGCACCAAAAAAAAAAAATCCGGTCCGGCATGGTATAGGAAAGTGCCCCTTTTTGCATGGTTACCCCCCACTTTTTGCCTGACATCTGATGCAACCTGACTTGATGTGCCAAGGGTCCCTGCCAATCAGGTTCTCAGGGCCTGTGTTCTTTCCCAAGACTGTACCTTTGTACCCACAATTGGCATGTCTCTGGCCGCAGGTAAGCCCCTTGCAAAAGGTACCATGGGTACCAAGGGCACTGTGACCAGGGGAGGCCTCTAAGGGCTGTAGCACCTATTGTGCCACCTTTAGAGGCCTTGTACCTTAACAACCACACACTGCCATTGCAGGCTGTGTGTTTTGGCGCAGAGAAAAGTTAAAAATCGACATGGCACACATCCCTGTGTGCCATGCCTGCAACCCATTGCCTGAGGCCTAGGTAAGTCACCCCTCTAACAGGGTGCACTAGCCCTAAGGTGAAGGTACAGTGGCATGAGCCCTGTACCCCTACAGTGTGTAAGCCCATTCTTAGACATTGTAAGTGTAGTAAAGCCATAAAGAGTATATGGTCTGGGAGTTGGTCATTACAAACTCCACAGCTCCATAATGACTTTACTAAAAACTGGGAAGTTTGGTAGCAAACTTCTCAGCATATTAAACCCATGCTGATGCCAGCGTTGGATTTAATGTAAAATGCACTCAGAGGGCATCTTAAATATGCCCCCTAAAAATTGACCAGCCCTGTTGAGGTTCCTAAATGGCTGCCCGCCATTTGCCACCACCAGACAGGTTTCTGAAACCCTGGGTAAGAGCCTCCGATCTCTGGGTCCAGAAACAAAGGCCATCCTGGGCAGTGGTGTCCTCCTTCCTCCCCCATGGTGGGCTGGGTCCATGAAAGGGGAAGCTTCAAAGGCTGCCGCCTTTGGAAGCTATCCCTGCCTTTTGCTGCCCCCAGCAACTGGCTCCCACCGGTTGTGGCCCCCACTTTGGGTGGGAGAATCGGCAGGAAAACGAAGCTAGGTAGAGAGGTGTGCCCACCTTTGCCAAACCCACCCCTCAGGTGGGAGAGGCAAGGTGAAGCACACATCTCAGTCCCCACCATCTTGAAGATGGGGGGACTCAGCTAATTAGGGAGAGTCTCATGCCCCCTCCCACTGGAGGGTGGCATAATACGGGGTGTACCCACCCAAAGGAAGGGACCCATTGGTCTTGACATGCATACCCCTTTAAACGCCCTTATATTTAGTATTTATGGGCAACCCTTAACCTTGCCTCTCCAGATTCGAGGAAGAGCCGTGCTGACCCAGGAAGAAAAAGAGGACACCAACAAGGGAACCCCTGCAAGTCCTGCAACCCCCAGAGCCCGGAGGACCTGTCCTGCAACCTTCTTACAGACTCGGTCTCCCGTGAGCACCGGATTTGCTCAAGCAAAAACTTACCTCCAGAATCCAGAGACTACGCGATTCGGCACCACTCTGCACCAGACACCCACGACCCGAGTTCAAGTGGCCCAATACCACAAGGAGGTCTTCCCAGAGATACTGACCTGGGATTTGGTGATCCCCAACCACCATCAAGCATGCAGCCTCAACCTGGAGGGTCCCCCCGACCGCGACCGGAGCTGGTAAGTAGAACCAGATGCCAAAAGACACCCCTGCACCCTAAGTTCCACGGCCTTGGGTGGCCCAACCGACTGTGTCCAGGCATCCCCCAAGATCCTAACTTACCTCTCCAGCCAGTAGTCACCTTCAGGAAGTCTCCCTGCCCGAGCCTGCAGCAACTTCGCAAAACCAAAGGTCTCTTTTGGAAAGCACAGGGTCCCCGATGTCCTTTTTGCACCCTGCACCCGGCCACCCCAGTGCTGCTGCAGCTCCTGTGCTTGTCGTTGGCCCCTGCAGTGCTGACCTTACCCCAGGAGCTTGGCTCCCACACCAGAGTGGCCTGCTCACCAGCAGACCCTAACTGAAGGCCCCCTGAGCCCCATTAGCTAACATTAGGCCCCTGCACTCCGGCCCCGGCTGCCCCAGTGCTGCTGGTGGTGCAACTTAAGTGCCCATCTAGACCTTGGGGAACCTTGGTCCTAACCCCCAAAACTCCCACTCGCAGGTCGTGTACTTACCTGAGAAACCGCTAACACTTTTTCCACATAGGAACACATTATAAGAGATTTTGGGCCTAATATGCTCTAAGTGATGAACTGATGTTTGTATGAAAAGAAAGTAACTCTGCTTTAACTTAAGAATTGTCATACTTACCTGTAAGTGACCAATCCTAGTGTAGGGTATCTTGGCATACCACCTCAAGTACTCTAACTAAAAAGTAATCCAAGAGTAATGAAAAGTAATGTCTATGTAATTTAAACTGTTTCTAAAGCATATACAAACCTGTAATGATTGCAAATTCAACAACTGCATTCCTTGAACAGTCTTGCATTTGAGAGTATATTTTACTTACCTGTCCCAAGTCCTGCTTGGTCCTAAAAATAAAACATAAGTATACTTTTTTTATACTTACCTAATTAGTCTGGATTCTGTCTCCGAGTGTGTGCCATCAGCCTTGATTGAGTGAATACAATAAATGCTTAACACACTCTGGATAAGCCTAACTGCTCGCCCACACTACCACAACGAGAGCTGTTAGTACTTCCCTAATTTAGCCTCTGCTATACCTCTGGGGACTCCCTGGACACTGTGCACACTATACCTTACTTTGGTATATTATAGACAGAGCCAGCTTCCTACATTGGTGGATCAGCAGTGGGATGTAAAGCCTTGCATTTATTGGACTAATTTAGTCAACCTCTGATCACATGACAAGAATCCAAAAATTGTCTTTAGTACAACTAATTTTTTGAATTGACTATTTGTTTTCCAAATTTCTAAAAAGTCTTGTTACGGCCTAGTGTTAAGTCCCTTTAGCATTTTTTAGAAAAAGTAAAAGTCACTGAAGTTATGGGGGAGTATCTAGAACTGCCAGTGCAGGTCTTCCAAAAAGAACCCCACTTCAGAAATATAATGAGCAATCCAGGGAATATGGCAGAGGACCTCGAACTAACCCCCTACTTCAACCTACAGGTTAGAGAGTTAAGGCTTCTCTGTAAGGCTAAACAGATAAGAAGTGGATCCAACCCTACCAGGATACAACTCCATGAGTTCCTGGCAGGGCATGCAAGGGACCACCCCACAGAAGAAGCTAAAGACCTTCAGGAAAATGGGGAAAGTAGTGAGGATGAAGTCTTAGACTGACCACCTCAACTACTTAGGGAGGAAGGGAACTTTGAGTCCTACCCTCCACACCCAAGAGGTACAGGGTCTGGGCTGCTACAGAGGTAGGGACAACTCCATACCAGACAGTGAGAACAACTTCACTGAGGAGGATCTCCTTTTAGTAAGGATGACCAAAAGACTAGACCTACAGACTAGGCTCCTAGCTCTAGAAAAAGAGAAAGCAGAGATGGGCCTAGGACCCATCAATGAAGGCAGCAATTTAAAAAGTTTAGAAAAAGAAGGATCTTATGATCCTAAAATCCCCAAATGGATTGTCCCTAAATTTGAGGGTGGTGATGACGACATCACCAAGTGGTTCACAGCCTTTGAGAGGGCTAAACAAGTCAGAAAAGTGAGGAAATCGCACTGGGGGGGAGAGAGGGGGGGCACTCCTGCGGGAACTGTTCCCTGTTTAGTGCAGAGACAGACTTCTGACCCTTAGTGGGGCAGAAGAGTGCTATGAACTCATGAAGGGCACCCTGATTGGGGGATTTGGACTCAGTCAGTCAAAAACTTAATTTCGGCTGTACAGCCATAAAAGCACAGGAAAATATGACATTACATAAATACCATTACATTTTTACAAACGACAATTAGGGGCAAGGGGTGATTATACAAAATATCAATAGATAGATGTGAGAAAATATGCTACATATTTATTATGTGGTTGACTATCACCCCTACCACCCGACCCCCTAAAATTGGCGACCACATGTATTAAGTGTACCCAGGATTTCCTACAATAAACAATTAAAACCATTTAAAACAGTTCACATTTTAAAAAAATAATTTAAAAGTAAAACATTAAAATTGGTCATCCATAAAAAAAAATTCAAAGCATTTCCCAAGGTGAGGATATGTGCAAATATAGTAAGGTAGCATTCCTAATGGAAAGACACAGTCAAGTTATTGCCCAACTCTTTCCCCTTCATGATGCCTCTGCGTATGCACCACATCGCAAATAGAAATTTCGAAGTAGCGACTACAAATAGTGGGTGTGTCTCATATTTAAGTAGCCTAAAAACCTCGATATAATTTCTAAGCCCCAGATTTCTACAAAGTTGGAGGACCCACTTAGATCTAGACCTTTTATAGGCAGGACAGAAAAACATAACATGGAGTTCTGTTTCTTCAGATAAAGTGCACCCAGGACAATCTAATTTGGTTGCTCCCTTCCATTTGTAAATGCACGGAGCGGGAGCGTCCCATGCCTAAATTGTAAAAACAATTTCTTTGCCATTGAATGCTGTCCAGGGCCAGTTCCAATTTGTACTGTTGCTTGGCATCCAGAAACCTAGATGTCAGGCAGCATGAGTTTGTATTCTGGGTCAATAGGGCAAGTTTGTGTTCTTTAAAAGCTAGAGATAAGGACTTTTTGGGGATAGAGGGGCAAGTCTCTTCGGGGGTTAGCCACATATTTGCCCTCCCCATTGAATAGCATATACTCCTAATGTATGTCAGCCAAGGTAGATTTCCTGCTCCCAGTATGGACATAACATCCCTCAATTCCTCCCTATAATTAACTAGCTCAGGCGTGCTCCACAAGCGACGCCAGAATAGAAGAGGACGAGAGGCAATTAAATCGGCAATAGGTTCAATGCCCAGATCCATCCTAAGTGGAATTAAGGGAGTACTTTTTGGAAGACCCAACAACTGCCTAATAAAAGTATTCTCTGTAAGAGATAAAATGTTAGATGGGCAATATCCCCAGAGTTCAGCTCCATATAAAGAAGCTCCCCTTGCTTGGGTTTTATAGATTTCTGCTGGAGGGCCGACCACTTTTGAGTACAGTTTTTGTGTACTTTCAAGATGCCACCTATTGACTGTATTAATTTTAAGTTGGCTTTCTTTATTTGGGTCCCCCAGTCCATCTTATCGTTAAGTGTGATACCCAAATACTCAAAAGTAGATACTCTCTCTAGGGGCCTACCCTCCATTTGGGGGTGCGGGCGATTAGTAGTGTTGGCATGAATGACCATATATTTAGTTTTCTGGATATTAATCTCCAAGTTCCTCTTCCTGCAAAAGGTGCTAAACTCTTCCAATACACGTTGCATACCCATTGGTGATTTAGACAGGAGTAGCGTGTCATCCGCAAACATTAATGCTGGTATTTTGCAGTTTGCTAACCTTGGTGAATCTATGTCCTTCACTGACAGGAGCGTTTCAATTAAACCATTTAGAAAAAGGGAAAAGAGGGTTGGCGCTAGAACGCATCCCTGCCTCACCCCTTTCTCCACAGGGAAGGGAGCAGTCAGTTCACCTTTCTTGCCATATCTTACCCTCGCATAGGTGCCTTCATGTAGGCGCTTCAGCAACTGACAGAGGTAAACTGGGGCTCCCATATCATAAAGTAAACCCCATAGCTGATCGCGCTGCACCATATCAAATGCGGACTTAAGATCCTGATGGAGCAGGGTAAATGTAAAAATTTTAACCTCCTAATATTTCCGTACAATATTAATAAAAATGTTCGTTTAAGTAAATAACCAACAATGTATGTTAAAGGGTTAATGGTAACACGCAATTCAATGTGCAAATTAATTGACTTATAATTGTTTACGTTTCTAACATAACATAATATTTGCGTACTAAAATAATAATAAATGCATGATTTGTGCTTTTAAATAAAACGTGTGGTTGCAAAATAAAGCGATGGTAAGTAAGGGACAGCTTTATATGTTGCTTCTGCTAGGTAATACCTAATTGGGGTACGTAGAAAGACGGGAGGGAAACTAAAGGGTTTATATTTCTTTGCTTTAATAACATTTTGTTTATCTTTGAAAATAGTGCGCTTAGGCCTGCCGAGCAGCAATATAAAATGGCCGCGAATTACTAGAGTGCGCATGAGCGGATGAGACCATGTGATAGAGGAGAGAGGCTGTGGAAAAGGGATGATCACGTGCTGATGCCGAGAGGCTAAGATGAAAGTATGGTCAAGGCTGCTGTGACCCTTCTGAGCAGATGTGTGCCAAGATGATCAGCAAGAAGCGTGAGAAGCCTGGGTGAATCAATAGACGGAACTGTATTACACAAAATGTAACAGAAAAAGATACAATTTGGACTGATCGAAACGGATGAGCAAGTGCATGAACTGTGGGAAACGATGCTTGCATGGACATTCCACACGGAACTGGTTAAGACCAGGAAGTTTGATTAAAATGTATATGGACCTGAGTTTTTGACCAATGAGAATGAATCGCGCCATGTAAGAAGAAACATTTTATGCTGTAAGCTAGAATTAGGGTATAAGAACACCTACTCTTGGTGGGAGGGGTTAGAGAGAATGCTGCGGGATGCTGCGGGAGATGCTGAAGAAGTTAGATGCTGTAGATGGGAGAGTTTGCGGTTGCTGACTAGCTGAGGCTGCTGCTGTTATTTTCCTTTTCCAGTTGAGTATAAAGATGCTGCTTTAAGAGAACTTTTATTTGATAGATTTTATTAGAATTATTAGGATTTCCCCAGAGAGATAGATAGGTTGATCTATAGAGTTCTTAGTATGATAACCTCGTTTTTCCGTCTAATAAAAGTGCCATGCAATTTCAAACTATTCTTATATTGATGATAAATGCAATGATCTGAATAATAAGATTAATCTCAATTTCCTGCATTCAAAACTTTATATAAACTTTATTATTCTTTAAACAAATGACTCAGTGATTTTCTTTAGCATAATGATTAATAATGGAATGGTAAAAGAGTTCATAGTGATTGAGCTGGTCTTAATCACCATCAACTGATTCCTACTAGTTGGTCCATCGACCAATGAGCGGAATACCTTAAAAGCAAAAGAGAAATATTATGTCATTATAAAAGAGGTATCCCGTCTCCTTCCAGCGAATCGTTTTTCTCCTAGGTTTCATGACGGAGGAAATCCAGGGAACAAATGAGTAAGTGAATGTATATGCGGTGTTATGGGCCCCACCGTCATATGGATATAGTGTGTGTTAGAGAAATAATTGCACCTGGATGACCAAAGCATAATAGGAGAAATTATTTTTATTGTTAGCGCTGGATCAATCCACAAAGGTTAGATAAAGGCTACCACCCTCCAAAATTACAGTTTTCCAATGGATCAATTGCAATCTGATCGATGGTCGAGGTTTTGGACCTAAATCCTGCTTGTAAAGGAGTTAAAACATTCATCTCGTCCATCCATGATTGCAATCGACCCAAGAGGACACGGGCAAATAACTTTTGGGTAACATCAATAAGGCTTATCGGCCGATAATTTGCCGGGTTATGCGGTGAGCCTTTTTTAAAAATAGGAATAATTTCCGCAACAGCCCAGGTCAGAGGAAGTGCCATACCTTGAAGGATGGCATTGAATAAAATCTGCAAATAGGGTGCCCACACTACTTGTTCATTTCTAAACAGGTCACCAGGTATTCTATCCAGCCCAGGTGCCTTGTTGGGTAGCAATTTGCCCAGCGCCAGGGTGACTTCTGCCAGTGTACAGGGTGGTGGACCCTTATTTAAAGGGATTTGATCTATATCTATTGCCCTATATGCTACAGCTTCATCTAGAGGCCTTGAATATAAAACTTTAAAATGGGTTCTCCAAGCTTCTTCCCCCAGATTTGGTTCAATAGCAGAGCTACCTTCAGAATTACCAGTCTTGACTAGGTTCCAAAAGCCTCATGTCTCTAGTATCTAAAGCTTTCTTAATTGCTTCCCATTTTTCAGTCTCCCATGTTGCTTTAGCTTCAGCTAGGGTATTTTTATAATGTAGCCTGGTTACTTTAATACATGTGATGTCCTTCTTCTTAATCCAGAGTAACAGTGCGCGTTTGGCTTCCCTTTTTTTTTTAAACTTTGTTTATTAGCATTTTTCCATTACATCAATCTAACAAGTGCAAGAAGAGGTACACATTACGTTGGCAGCTCATAGATTCATCAGACCAGTGCATTTCTGAAATTTAAGTACATCAGTCTCAGTATATATCAGACAGCAGGATCATGAGCAGTGGACAATGCCGAATAATAATCTTGTAATTTGGCATCCTCTTGAACATATGGCGCAGCCTGGTTCAACTCAGCACAGCTACAATTGTCAAAGCGCAGCAGCTATCTCTGTGGTAATCGCGAGGTAGCTCAGGTCAATGCATAGCTTTAAATTTAAATGTACAGGTCCCAACATTCGGCACACAGTGTGGGTGAGAAACGCAAAAGACATTTTACATTGGGTCTACTAGTTGACAAGCTCTGTAACCATCATCTCAGCCTGTTGCATTATAACAGTTTTACAATCGCTAGTTGTGATAGATGCTACATTGGACTATCCTGAATACAGCAAGTTAGTTCTCGATTCGAGTTTGGGCATAGCAATTTCATCACAGGACAAGTGGCTTAAGTATGCGTGGCAAGAGGAATGTCACGCCATTCTCCTCAGGTATCGGTCGCACTACCATGCGCCCCGTCAGTCTCAGTGTGGTGAGTGATTTGTGATGATGTGGCCCCACTGTCTGTGTCTGGCCCGGTCAGTTTAAGCATATACAGAGTAAGCGGTCCCCAGATATCACAGGGTCGTGAACGAAGGGGTAGTAGTTCAGCGTAAATATTGCTTTGTTCCTGACAATAGGTGAGGTCTGTCAACCATTCTTTGAACTTTGGCGCTCTGCCCCGTCCCCATCTGCAAGCAATTCTCCGCTTGGCTATCAGCAGGCCCAGCGCCAAAAGCCTTTTAGCATGGCCTCTGTGGTTTGGGAGGTAACCCAGGAGACCCATTTCTGGTGTAAGGTCCAGCTGCATCTCTAGGATGTCACCCAGAGCCTTCCCCACCTCTGACCAATAGTCTGCAATAGAGCGGCACTCCCACGATAGGTGTAGGAAACCCGCCCCCTCCTGTCGACATCTATCGCATCGATCATGGTCCCTTAACTGGAGCTTGTGCAACCTTACCGGGGTATAGTACATTCTATGGAGAAATTTAAAATGAATAATTCTAAACCTGCTGCTAGCCGTGATGCGTTCAGTTTGTTGACAACTGTATGTCCAGGCTTCCTCCGTGATAGTGTGTCCCAATTCTGCTTCCCACCCCTGTTTGGCTTTCAGAGCATTGTGTGTCCCCGCCCCTATAGTAGTTTTGTATATACGCGATACAGCATGCGATGCCCCTCCCCGGATCATTTGGTGCAGTGGAAGTAGTGTGGGGGGGTTCTTCCGGGAATGCGGGAGTAGCTGCTTTAACCGCTTGACGTAAGAGAATATATAGGAATCTGTCCAGAGTGGTAGGTGGTGTGTTGCCTAGAAACTCGGCCGCGCTTTTGAAGAGTCCTTGACTGTACATGTCCCCCAAGTGTGGAGACCTAGTCGGATGAGCATGCGTTTACAGATTCCTTCCTGCGTGACTGGTAGATTATGCTGGTCTAGCAGCGGGAGCAACGGGGAATATAACATGGGAGCTTGGGATCTTTTGGCAATAGCCCGCCACGCTCTATTTGTACAGGCCACTGTGGATCTCCCTCCCCCGGCAGTCGTGTCGTCTACTCCCAGAAAGCCCCTTAAAGGAAGCGGCGCCATGAGCCCCTGTTCCACCGCCAAGTGCGTCATAAAGGGAGGGGGGGTCAGCCAGTATGAGGCGAAGTGTGCCTGCGCGCTAAGATAGTAAAGTTCTGGGTCAGGCGCCTCAAACCCGCCTTGAGCAAATGGTAACGTAAGGGTGCGCCATTGGATCCAGGGTTGCTTGCCGCCCCATGCGAGACGGATAAGTTGACTTCTCAGTCTAGTGAAAAACGGTCGTCCAGGATGGAAGGGGATATTTGTGAAAAGATATAAGAATTTGGGCAGGATGACCATCTTCATCAAGGCTATTCGGCCTGCAAGAGAAAGCAGCAAAGCTATCCATCTGTTGATTAGATCCTCTACCCTAGTCAGGGCTACCCCGTAATTAGCGCGCAAGAGCTCCTGTTTGTCTCTGGTTACGTTTATCCCCAAATAACGGACCTCGTCGTTGCTCCATAACAGCGGATAGTCCATTGGAAACGATGTAGTGCAATTTGTGAGCGGCATGAGTTGGGACTTTCCCCAGTTTATGGTAATACCCGAAAAGGCTCCGAATTTTATGACTTCCCGTATCATGGCGTTTAGGCCTTCCGCGGGGTTACGCACATAAAGCGTAATGTCATCATAGAGCGATATTAGTATCGGTCTCGTGGGGTAGTCAAGCGCGTACCTCTTGTGATGTTGACGCAACATGGCCGCCAGCGGCTCCATAGCTATTGCGAATAATAGGGGTGAAAGGGGGCAGCCCTGTCGCGTGCCTCTGGTGATATCAAAGGCCGGGAATCGCTTTCCATTGAGCATCAAGGAGGCGCAGGGTTTATTATATAACAGTTTGATCCACACTAGATAGCCCGGAGGGAATCCCATGTGTGTCAAGACTGCGAGGAGGTACCCCCATTCCAGAGAATCAAACGCCTTGGTGGCGTCCAGGAAGACTGCCACGGCCTGCTCCTCTTGATCTATATCGTGCAGGATGGAAAAGAGGGTCTGCATGTTATGCGAGGTTGAGCGGTTGGGTATGAACCCGGCTTGGTCGGGCCGGATAAGCCCATCCATCAATAGAGTGAGCCGATTCGCTAAGACCTTTGCCAATATTTTAACATCGCAATTTATCAATGACAATGGTCTATACGAGTCCGTGGATTCAGGGACCTTTCCGGGCTTTAGCAGCGAGACCAGCATGGCTTCTCTCATGGTAGGCGGGAGTGTCCCTGTTTGAGCAGCCTCCTCATAAACTGCCTTCAACAGGGGGGCTAGAGTGTCTACATATGCTTTATAAAATTCTATGCCCAGGCCGTCTATTCCTGGCGCCTTACCATTGCTAATCTGCATAATTGCCGCCCGTATTTCATCTACCTCCAGATCCGCCGCTAAGAATTCCCTCTGTCGATTGCTAAGCCAGGCCAGTTCTATCTGTTGCAAGTATTGAGGGTGTGAGAAAGTGCCATCTTTCTTACATGGTATGCCCCCACTTTTTGCTGAATGGCTGATGTACTTTGACTGAGTGTGCCCTGGGCTCCTGCCAACCAGGTACCCAGGGCCTGTGTTCCTTCCCTAAAATTGCATTGATACCTACACCCAATTGACATCCCTGGCCACAGGTCAGCCCCTGGTAAATGGTACCATGGGTACCCAGGGCACTGTGACCAGGGAAGGCCCCTAAGGGCTGCAGCACTTGTTGTGCCACCCTTAGGGACCCTGCACCTTACACACACACACTGCCTTTGCAGGCTGCGTGTCTTGGTGCAGAACAAAAGTGAAGAGTCGACATGGCTCACATCCCTGTGTGCCATGCCTACAAGCCACTGCCCTGGCCTAGGTCAGCCACCCCTCTAGCTGGGTGCACTATGCCAGTGGTGAGGGCATAGAGGCATGAGCCCTGTGCCCCTACAGTGCCCAAGTCCATTCTTGGGCATTGTAAGTGCAGTGCTGCCATTAAGAGTATATGGTGCTGGGAGTCTGTCATTACGAACTCCACAGCACCATAATGGCCCCACTGAAGACTAAGAAGTTTGGTATCAAACTTCTCAGCACATTAAACCCCCACTGATGCCAGTGTGGGATTTAATGTAAAACGCACTCCAGAGGGCATCTTAGAGATGCCCCTGAAACCAACCCGACCTCCAGTGTCCGGACTGAGTGGCTGCCCAGGCTGCCACCACCAGACATGTTTCTGGACCCCTGGGTCGAGAGCCTCTGCTCTCAGGGGCCTGAAACAATGCACATCCCGGGACGAGGTGCCAAAGCCTCCTCCCCCAGGATGGGCAGGGGGAGCTTCAAAGGCCTGCCGCCTTTGGAGTTTCCCCAGACCATTTGCTGCTTCCAGCAAACTGGTCCCCACTGGTTCTACCCCCACTCCTGGCGGGAGAACCGGCGGGAAAACCAGAAGCAGGAAATGGGTTGTGCCCACCTCTGCCAACTCCACCCCTAAGGTGGGGGAGGCGAGGTGAAGCACAAACTCGAGTCCCCGCCATCTTGAGGATGGGGGACCTGGCCAACCAGGGACAGGCTCCTGCCCCCCTCCCACTGGAGAGGAACAGAATAGGGGGTGTACCCACCCCAGGGAAGGGACCCATTGGTCCCTGCCCTTACCTACCTGTAACCACCCCTAAATTTAGTATTTAGGGGCTCCCTGAACCTTCCTTCCGGTGTTCCCAAATCCGAAAACAAGAAGAGAAGACGAAGCAAGAAGACCAGCCGTGCAGCTGCTAAAAAGGAGGCGACAACAACTGACTTGGCCCCAGCCCTACCGGCCTGTCGACCTCTGAACCTGCTCCTGCGGAATCCCGGCCTCAGCAACCTCACAAACCCCGGAGGACCTGACTTCTGTGCTACAGCCTTCGACCCAGGGACTCCCACGAGCAGTGGTACTGCTCAAAAGAAAACCTACCAAAGACCCGGCCCTGGCACGGAGCCGCGAAACCTGCACACTCTGCACCCGCCGAGTCCAGCCTGTGCCTGAGTGACCAAAGACCTCGAGGACGTCCCCCGGCGATTCTGACCTGGAATCCAGTGGCCAAGGACCCTCCTCGACGACCCAGACGACGCCTGCAGCCTCAGGACAAGGGACCCCTCCAACCGCGACCAGCAGGGGGTAAGATTTCCCGACCTCAAAAGACACCCCTGCACCCGGCGCCCCACGGCCCCCTGTGCCCAACTCCTGGGTGTCTACCTATCCTCCAAGACCCCAACTTACCTCCTGAAGTGTTGGTCGTCCCTGAAGAATCACCGTCCCCGAGCCTGCAGCCTTTCTTCACCTTTCACAACCTCTATTGTTTAACATTGAGCGCCCGACGGCTCAAAGCACCCTGCACCCAGCCGCCCGAGTGCCCCTGGAAGTGCAACCTCTATCCTAACCTACTTCCCTACTTGCCCTGAGCAAGTGACCAGGAGCCCAGCTCCCACAGTCGCGTGGCCTGCTTGCCAGCAGCCACCAACCCGGGGCCCCCGCCTGCCATAGGATAACATTGGGCCTTCTCACTCTGCACCCGGCCGCCCCTGTGCCGCTGAGGGTGTAAAAACTGTACTTACCTGATCCTGGGGGACCCCTGAGTCTTACCCAGAACCTTAACCCTGCCAGTCAAGTACTTACCCGAAATCCGATAACTCACTTTTCTTCCATAGGGTTCCATTGACTGGTTTTCTGCGAAATTTCTTCTAAGTGTGGAGTTCTGAAACTTTAGAATATTCACCAAAAATCAACCGAGTCACGAAAACGAAAATACTCACCTAGTATTAGGAGGGGCCTCAGTGCTGGACCCGAGTGCCCAACACTGGCCCTAAAAAGTAATCGCAACGTTACTTACCGTTAACTCACTTTTCTTTCATAGGGATCCATTGACTGGTTTTCTGTGAAATTTCTTCTAAGTGTCGATTTCTGTATTTTACAAATATTCTTTAAAAATCGAACAAACTACAAAAACGTAATTACTTACCTGTTTTAAGTAAATGTCCCAGTGCTGAACCTAGGAGTCCAGCACTGGATTACAAAAGTAACGTAAACATACTTTGCTTGCACACTGTATTTCCTTTCATAGGATAACATTGGTAATTTTACCCAGAAAAGTTTCTAAGTGTCAGCTTTTGAAATATAGTAATATTCTTCAAAAATCACTACAATAACCAAAACGCTTTTTCTTACCTGTTTACAGGAAGTGTCCCAGGACTGAATCCAGGATCCAGTCCTGTGGTTAGAAAAGTGCTCTGCAAAGTAATCAATTGTAATTAAGTATAATTTTCCATTGAGCTCAATGTTGCATTGAATTTGGCCCTGTGTTGCCTCTTGCACCAACTGTGATAACCACTATCAAAAAAGTCTACTGCCTATCTGTAAGGTGAATAACCAAAGCATCTCATACTGAGAAAGTATATTTTGATCCTACTGTTGGTTCTAAAATAAAACAAGCATATATTTTTTTTATATGCAAACCATTGGCCTAGAGTTCAGTTCTTGAGTGTGTGGCTCCATTTGCTGACTGAGTGTGTACAACAAATGCTTTACACTGTCCTCTGATACTGCCTTACTGCTCGACCAAGCTACCACTTTGGAGAGTAAGGTTATATCTAACTTTAGCCTCTGTCAACCCTCTGGGGACTGTGGACTCTGTACACCCTGAACCTTACTTGGGTACAGTATATACAGAGCCACTTTCCTACAGAGGGGTTTCGTTTTGTCGCGCCGCGCACGACGTATACAATGTGCGGTAGTGTGCAGTGAATACCTCCCCTATGGCCGTCACATCTCGTTGTATCTCACCTTCTCTATCTCGGATAACTAGGACATGATTTGCCGTTCGGGGCGGTCGAATAGTCTCGGCAAGGGCTTTGCCAGGGCGCCCTCCTTCACCGTATCTACGCGCCTTATGATATTTTCCTCGGAAGAGGCATTCCCTTTCTGCCTCCACCTGGTATTCTATTAGGGTCTCCCGAATTTTGGCCATCCTGGGACCATCGCTCGCCCCGTGCATCTCCGCCTCCAGCTGTTTGAGCTGGTTATCGAGTCGCGCTATAGTAGCACGGATGTCTTTGAGGATTCCCCCCCCTTTGGCCATGCAGTGGCCTCGTATAGTGACTTTCAGCGCTTCCCATACCGAGGCCAGGGACGGAACGGAATCTATATTGAGTCGCAGATATTCTTCTAGCGTTTCCCCCAGTTCAGATCTGAACACTGCATCCAGAAGCATCGTGGGTTGTAAGCGCCACGGTCTAGGCTGGGGGGACATCCCTGGGGGTGTCACCAGCATTAACACGGGGGAGTGGTCTGAGTAGGTACGCGCGCGATGTCGGGAGGAGTGAGTATGTAATGCGATATCTTGTGATACGAGCCACATGTCCAACCTGGACCAAGTGTTGTGTACCGCCGAATGAAATGTGCCTTCAGAGTGTGTCGGGTGATGGTGGCGCCAGAGATCCACCAGCAAATTGTCCACTACTATTTGCTGAAGTAGGCGCTGCGCTTTGGTATAATGATGTGGCATAGGATGGGAGCGGTCATGGGGTGGGTGCAGTGTTAGATTAAAGTCGCCTCCCCAGATAAGATGGGTCGAGCCTATGTTTACGATTTGCGCCCATAAGGTAATGTAGTAATCCTCATCGTCCACATTGGGGCCATAACAGCACACCAGCGTTATAGACTCAGAGGCCAGTCTTCCCCATGTCATGCAGTATCTCCCCTGCGGGTCAAGCTTTGAGCCTTCCTCGATATATGGTACCGCTCTTTTTATGAGTATTGCTGTTCCTCTGGAGTAGGTAGAGTATGAGGAGAAATATCTGTGCGATGCCCACCTTGTGGCGAACTGCGGCTGCGTTTGGGGGGATGTATGTGTTTTCTGTAGCATAGCTATGCTGACCTGGTGCCTGTCGAGGTAAGCCAGGATGTGCCTTTTCTTTTTAGGATTCCCCAATCCTCTAATATTCCAGGTAAGCAAACCCAGTCCCGCTGCAGTATTGGTCTTGCGCACTTCATCAGCCATCACCCGTTTCCTTGAGTGGCCCTATTCGTGTCACATCTGTGCTGATGTCTACGATTAAGTGATTCCTGCACATTCTGATTGTGGTGGTGAGTGTGTAAAAAAGCCAATTCTGCAATGTCTACCCCCCTTTCCCAACGTCCCTCCCACAACGGCGGCCCCAACTTGCCGTGTACATTATCCACCCTCTGAATCCCTCCCCGTACAGCCCAAAGCATTGAGAACATACGTAACTTATGCGTCATCACATCCCTGAGTAGGTAGTGCCCAGCCCATGTTATTAGGTAAAGTGCCTGGCGCAGCAGATGGAGATCTCTATTCATGAACAGACCTACACAGTGTAGCATTAAATAGAACAGCAAAAGCCTTCTAGAGGCCTTGATGTCCCTTGGTGACGATATATGGCTTACAAAACAACTAGGGCAAATGCCCAACATAACAAACCCCACTACAGGGGTGCTCCCTTGGAGACGTGTTTCCCAGGGGGCGCAACTGCTCCTCCCACACTCTAGTAGCGTGTGGAGAGGGGCCCCGACACCTCGTTACTGTACCCGACAGTGCTCCCACCGTCCATAATAAATTTTACAGGTGCGACATCGAGGCGTACATTAGCCTTGTACTATGTTACCTTCAGGTGTGGACCAGTGTCTATATCAGTAGTGTTCGTATGATCACCTATTATTATCGGTTCGGTAAGTGTCTGTTGCTGTTCTCAGTCTTCTGCGTGTATCATCAGGGCGTCTTGAGCGGGTGTTGGTGATCGCGCCGTCTTCTTAGCCGCCAGCACTATTTTTTTGTAGAAGTCGGCCGCCTGCTGTGGAGTGCTGCAGAGTTGTTGTTTACCTTCGTAGGTGATCCGCAACCGTGCCGGATAGAGCATCGCATATTCCACGCCGTCCTGTTGGAGCTTCTTCTTTATAGGAGCAAATTTCTTCTGTGCTTCCTCGACATTAAGAGTAAAATCAGGGTAGATTGAGACGGCACTATTTTCGAAAACCACGTCTTTTATCTCTCTTGCTCTCCGGAGGGCCGAGTCGCGATCACGATAGTTGAGCAGTCTCGCAACTATGGGCCGAGGCGCTGCACCCGGCGGAGGCCTCGGGGCCAGTGTGCGGTGCGCTCTTTCAACTATTAGCATTCTGGAGAATGCCTCCTGGCCAAAGCATGTAGTCAGCATCCGTTCTACATAGTCTTCAAGCTTCCCCGTGTTGGTGGATTCGGGAACGCCCGTAATGCACAAGTTACTAACTTGTGTAACGATATATCTGTAAGAGACAGTAGTTAGTGACAGATTCCTTACCTTAGAATATCCCCAGGCGTCAGGCTGGATCCGGAAAGTTTTTTGCGTAGCAGTACCCTTGCGCGTCGGTAGGCGGCGTCGTGCGGCTCCGCGTCCGTCGTCGGCGTCGTGATCGCCGGGATGACGTCGCGGGCAGTACTTAGGCGCCGCCCCTGCGCGCTGACGTCAGTTCTGTACACGACTTTCCGCGCCAGGAACGCAGAGCCATGCAAGAAGCTGACATAGGTGTCTGAAAAATACTAGGGCCCTGAAAGGGATGTCCTTAACCCTAGAAATCAGTTCGCAGAACGGGGAGGATGGGTGGGGCGGTAGGAATCTGTCACTAACTACTGTCTCTTACAGATATATCGTTACACAAGTTAGTAACTTGTGCATCTGAAAGAGACACGTTAGTGACAGATTCCTTACCTTAGAATAGATACCCCAGCAATACCAACCCCGGTGGTGGGTCTGCGAACAAAGATCAGACAAGGAAGTCCTGGAGGACAGAACGGCCAAAGAAGCCGTCCCTCCGGACCTGACTGTCAAGGCAGTAATGCTTTGTAAACGTGTGCAGCGAGGCCCACGTAGCTGCCTGACAGATAACCGGCAGCGGAACACCGCGGCCCAAGGCCGTGGTAGCAGCCGTTGCCCTGGTGGAATGGGCACGCAGCCCAACAGGAGGCTCCTTCTTAGCCAAAGAACAGCAGGTCTTGATGCACAAGGTAACCCAGCGGGAGATGGTCCTCTTGTGCACCGCCTGACCTTTTTGGCGCCCACGTAGCCAACAAAGAGCTGGTCATCCACCCGGAAGTGTTTTGTGCGGTCAATATAGAAGGAGAGCGCACGTTTTGGGTCCAGACGGTGGAGCCTCTCTGGAAGGATGCGGAGGCGGAAAGAAGGTGGGCAAAGTGATGGTCTGCCCAATGTGGAAAGCAGTAACCACCTTTGGCAAGAAGGACGGACGCGTCCGAAGAACAACCTTGTCTGGATGAACAGACAGAAAGGGAGGTTTGCAAGACAGAGCCTGGAGCTCACTCACCCGCCGAGCGGAGGTGATGGCCACCAGAAAGGCTGTCTTCAGAGTCAGAAGACGAAGAGGACAGTTATGTAGAGGCTCAAAGGGAGCGCACATTAAAAAGGTAAGAACCAAGTTCAAGTCCCACTGAGGCATCACAAACGGAAGAGGGGAGTAATGCCTTTCAAGAACCTGTTAACAACAGGGGACTTGAAAAGGGAGGGCTGATCAGGGAGCCTGAGGAAGGCCGAGATAGCACAAAGATAACCCTTGATGGTACCCAGGGCAGAACCCTGTTGGGCCAGAGAGAGAAGGAACAGAAGGACCTCAGAAAGAGGGGCAGAAAGGGGATTCACAGCCTTTGCTGTGCACCATGCCACAAATTTGTTCCACCTGCAGGCGTATACCACCTTAGTGGAGGGACGCCTGGCTGCCAGAATCACATCACAAACTTCGGGAGGCAAGTCGAAAGGAATCAACTGCCGCCGTTCAATCTCCACGCAAGCAGGTGTAGACTGGACAGGTTCAGGTGGAGGACCGTCCCCTGCTGCTGCGACAGAAGATCCTCCCGAAGAGGCAGACGGATCGGGGGATCTACGCTCATATTGAGTAGCTCGGGATACCAAACTCTTCGAGCCCAGTCCGGAGCCACAAGAATGACTTGGGCCCGGTCGTGCCGAATCTTCTTCAACACTCTGGGTAGAAGTGGTATAGGCGGAAAGGCGTACAATAGACCGCAACTCCACTCGTGACGAAAAGCGTCGCCGAGCGAGTGCCGCCTTGGAAATTCCAACGCGCAGAACTGATGACATTGCGCGTTCTCTTCGGTGGCGAATAGATCTAACCAAGGCTCTCCCCACTGTAGAAAGAGTCCTTGCGCCACTTCCGAGTGAAGACGCCATTCGTGATCCATCATGCACCTGCGGCTGAGGTTCGTCCGCCCTGGCGTTCAGCGAACCTGCCAGGTGTTGAACCATCAGGAACATGCCCTGATGTTCCAGCCATGTCCAGAGGCGCAGAGCCTCCTGACAAAGGGTCCACGACCCCACCCCGCCTTGTTTGTTGCAGTACCACATGGCGGTGGTGTTGTCTGTGAACACCTGCACTACCTTCCCTTTGACAGAGGGAAGGAATGCCTTGAGTGCAAGTCGGATCGCCCGGAGCTCCAGAAGGTTGATATGGAGCCGGGACTCCGCCGGAGACCAGAGGCCTCTGATCTCCGCCTCTCCCATGTGACCGCCCCATCCCAGAAGGGACGCGTCCGTCACAACTGTGTGCTCTGGCTGGGGAAGGGAGAGGGATCTGCCCATGACCCATTGCCGGTTCGAGAGCCACCACTGCAACTGTTTTGCAGTCCCCTCCGAGATCTGGACGTGATCGGACAGGTTGCCCTGGTGCTGCGCCCACTGGAACTTCAGGTCCCACTGCAGAGCCCGCATATGCCATCTGGCATGATTGACCAGCAGGATGCAGGAGGCCATGAGGCCCAGCAGCCTCAGGGTCATCCGTACCGAAACCCAGGATAAAGGCTGAAAGATCGGAATCATAGCCTGAATATCCCGGACTCGCCGTTCGGGAGGATAGGCCCGAAACTGCGTCGTGTCCAGAACTGCTCCGATGAAAAGGAGCTGTGGAGAAGGAATCAGATGCGACTTCGGCACATTGATGGAGAACCCCAGCGAGTGCAGGAGTTCGGCCGTAGTCTGGAGGTGGGAGACGACTGCCTGGGACGAGCCCGCCTTCAGCAGCCAGTCGTCGAGGTAGGGGAAGACTGAAACCCCTGCCCGGCGCAGATGAGCTGCGACCACCGCCATCACTTTTGTGAACACCCGAGGGGCACTGGTAAGGCCAAAGGGGAGCACGGTGAACTGAAAATGCTCGAGGCCTACCGTGAACCGAAGGTAACGCCGGTGGGCCGGCAGGACGGGGATGTGGAAATATGCGTCCTGCAAGTCCAACGCTACCAACCAGTCTCCAGGGTCGAGGGCAGTCAAGACCTGAGCTAGGGTGAGCATCTTGAACTTCTCCTTCCGGAGGAAGCGATTGACGTTCCGGAGGTCCAAGATAGGACGCATGTCCTCCTTGTCCTTTTTGGGCACCAGGAAGTAGTGGGAGTAGCAACCACGCCCTACTTCTGGGGTCGGAACATGCTCGATGGCTCTCTTGGCCAAGAGGGCCGTGACTTCCTTCTGCAGAAGTACCAAGTGATCCCCTGACATGCGGTGGAATTGAGGTGGCATGGCTGGGGGGGTGGACTCGAAGGGGAGGGAGTAGCCCCTTCGGACAATGTCCAAGACCCACCTGTCCGAGGTGATGGCGGACCCTGCCCCCTACTGGCGTGCTGTGCACCTGAAAGGAGGGACTAGGAGGGTTTGGAGGCCGCGGACGGGTTGGAGGTGGTGGCCTGACCCGCACGCTGGTTGCCCGATCCGCCACGGCGGAATCCACAACCTCGGCCACGCGAAGACGCCTGCTGCGCGGGCCGGTGGCTGGGCTGCTGACGTGAAGGGGCGCCCCTACCGTGGCCACGATAGGGGCGAAAAGCAGAAGTCAGCGGAGGGCATGTAGCAGAAAGGCCCAGGGACTTTGCAGTAGCCCGTGAGTCCTTAAAGCGCTCCAACGCATGGTCTGCTTTGGACCCAAAAAGACCGACTCCATCAAAGGGCATGTCCATGAGAGTATTCTGGACATCCCCTGAAAAACCAGTGGTTCTCAGCCAGGCGTGGCGTCGTAGCGCCACCGTCGTTGCAATAGACCTGCCCAGCGAGTCGGCGGTATCAAGGCCACATCGTATTGTGTATTTGGCCGCATCCCTTCCTTCCGCAATGGCGCGGGAAAGCAGTGTCTGGACCTCCTCAGAACACTGGGGCAAAACATTTGCCACCGAATCCCACAAGGAGTGGGTATATCGGCCCAAAAGGCAAGCGGTGTTGATGGACCGCAAGCCAGCACTGGAGGAAGAAAAACCCTTCTTCCCAAATTGATCCAGGCGTTTGGATTCCCTATCCGGAGGGGCGGTAGGGAAGGCGGTTTGGGAAGCGGAGGCTTGGACAACCAAGCTCTCAGGGGTGGGGTGGACAGAGAGAAACAGGGGTCGCCCGGAGCTGGGCGATGGCGTCGGGACACGTTCCTATCCACAGGAGCCCCTGTGTTGGGCTTGGACCAGGCGCCCAAAGAACGTCAGTGAGGGCGTCGTTAAACGGCAGCACAGTCTCCGTAGAGGAGGCTGCCGGCTGAAGCACCTCTGTCAAGAGATTAACCTTGACCGCCACAGCAGGGAGTTGGAGATGTAAGGCTCCAGCCGCCCTACGCAACACCGTTGCCAAATTGGCTCCCTCCTCCGTAGCCACGGGAGGAGACAGCATGCCAGTGTCAGGGGAAGTATCTAGACCACTGGCATCCCCTAGACCCTCTGTCCAGTCCTCATCGTACTGACACTGTTGTGTCAGAGGGTCATCAGACCCCTCCCAGTCCTCCTGGTCCTCCTCAGGTTCAAAATAAGGGGGGAGGAGGGACATTTGGGACCCAAGGTCCCATCGGCGCCGGAACCGGCGTCGAGCGACGTCGGTCCGGGTCCATGTCCGGAGCCGGACGGAACTGGGGAACGACGCCGCCCGGAGCCCCAGGCTGCATCGAGAACGGCACCGGAGACATCGGCGCCGGCGGAGGTGTCGTTAGGTCGACCGGCGTCGATGGGGGTTGCGGAGCCGGGATCGAGGCCGGGGCCGAAGCCGGGATCGAGGCTGGAGGCACGGGCGACGCCGGGGCCGGAGCTGTCGGCGACGCCGGAGCAACCCCATCAGGGCCCGCGGGGCCCGAAGGCGCACCGGAGGGACCTGGAGGCCCGAAGAGGCGGGCCATGGCCGACAGGAATTCCTGCACTTTGGCCGGATCCGCCCCCGAACCCGGGAAGGGCGGGTATTGCGGGGGCGACTCCACAGGCATGTCCGGGGCCGCGGGGACGGTGCCGGGAGGGGCCTCAGCCGAGTCGCGAGACCGGCGAGGCGAAGTCCTAGAGCGATGATGCTTTTTGGACTTTTTATGTTTCGACTTACCGGACGAAGAAGACTTCGATGCCGACGACAGGTGTGGACTCCGCGATCGACTCCTGGACCTCTCACGCGACCGGGGCTTCCGCAGAGCCGAATGCCGGGCCTCGAGGAGCTTTCGAGACCGCTCTCGCAAAGCTTTCGGGTTGAGGGCCTGGCAGTCGGTACAAGACTCCGTGTCGTGGCCTCGGCCGAGGCAGAAGAGACACTCCCAATGCGGGTCGGTGACGGACATCATCCGAGCACAGGCGCCGCAACGTTTGAAACCGGGCATCCCTACGACACCTTGAAGAGAAACACAGTGAAAAATTCACCAAAAAGTATGGTCAAAAAATGACCAGGGCACTGCTCTTCCCGGATCTGCGCTTGCTGGCGCGGAAAAGAAGAACTGACGTCAGCGCGCAGGGGCGGCGCCTAAGTACTGCCCGCGACGTCATCCCGGCGATCACGACGCCGACGACGGACGCGGAGCCGCACGACGCCGCCTACCGACGCGCAAGGGTACTGCTACGCAAAAAACTTTCCGGATCCAGCCTGACGCCTGGGGATATTCTAAGGTAAGGAATCTGTCACTAACGTGTCTCTTCCAGATGCGTATGTTATTCCGTCTTGAGCGGGCTTCGATATCTTCGTTTTTTGCCGCAATTACCTTCAATAGCCTGTCTATGTCGGTGAGCTGTCCCGCCGCCTGCGTATGGTCGTCCTCTAGGGTAGAGATACGTGCTTCCGCCTCCTGAATCCTCCCATCTTGCTTTTCAATCTTCTGAGTAATCTGGTCCATTCTGGCGCATATGGTATCCATTTTTCCTTCGATTGAGGTAAAGCTCGTTTTCATTGTATGCAGCAGTGTCTTCATGTCCACCTCAGCTGTACTTTGCGCCTCTGGATTGGCGGCATCCTGTTCTGGGTCCGTCATTTGTCCTCTCGGCGTCTTTTGAGTGTCGAAGGTGAGTGTGGGTTGCTTGCCATCTAGTTTCCCCATTGTCTCGACCTGCACAGGGGATAGGTTGCACCTTCGCCTGTCTTCTCTCCCCAACGCCGTTGCCGCGAGCAGTGTCCCCGGCCGACCGCACTGTAGTGGATCAGGGTGGGCACCGTTGCGTCTGCAGTTGCAGGTTTACGGCTGCGTTTGGTTCTTCAGCCCAGTGGATATCTATCGTGGTCCTGCCCGGATGTGGATAGGAGTTCTCAGGGGACACACTCACTCCCCAGAGAGTGCGCAATGGTCTAGGGAGTGCGCGCAGGAGCGAAATGGGTGTCCCTCATTCACCCAGTAGTATGCCCAATCCAGAGTCCAGTGGATCTGCGGCTAGGCGGTCCGCGCTCGCCTCATCGCGCAGGGGTATTCAGCAACAGGACCTACCTTCCGCACAATAGGAAGGCCTTCAGGGGCCAATTGGCGCAGAATTGCCAGCAGCTCGATCGTCCAACAGTAGGCCAAGGTACCGCTGTGCCAATCTCCACCCTCTCAATACCAAGCAGCAATCAGGCCAATTATACGCTGCACCCCGCCTCCTCCAGGCAGCCGCGTGCCGCCGCGGTGTGGCTCCCCAGGCAAGGATATCCCTCTATGGCGGTGACAAGCTCAGCGCAAGACGGGCGCCGCCCGCCGGTAGGGCCCACCACGCAGCGCACCGGAGCGTGCAGTGGCAGCGGTAGGGATGTCACACGTCCGGTGCCTCGTCAGCATTCCTCCTCTGAGATGCAGTGCGGGGATGGTATGCGGATCAGTGGCCTCGCGGCGGGGCAAGCGCAGCACACCGGACCCTGTCTACTCACGGTAGGCCGCAATCCCCAGGCTCGCGTGATCGCGCCCCCCACCGGGGCTCCTCAGCGAGCGCACGGCAAGCGGGCGTCTCAGTGTGTTCTTCCTCAGCTCCGCCCGTTTATGGCTGCGCCTCTGCACATCAGACATATGCCGTCTCGTCCACCCTTTCACGGTCAGCGTCGGCCGACGGTCCGGCACAGTAGCATTCCTCCGGCCCCCTTAGCAGCAAAGCGGGCCCACCAGCGGGGGTGCAGCCGTCCGTTTCGCGTTCCACAGGCCCCAGGCCGCAGCTGAGCCCAGTCGTTTGCAGCGTTGTCACAGCCTCCGACAGCCTGCAACCTGCACTCTCGATCGCCGCTTCGCTTTTCGGTCCGATCGGGGTTATCGACGGCGGGATCTTCTCCCGGATTCAGGATAAATAATGATTAAGTTGGTCAGGGCGGACAGAGCCTCACTAAGATGCGGCCATCTTGTCACGCGCCCCCTAGCGTCTCCGCGTTTGGCTTCCCTACACGCTTTAGTATACCAGGGATGTTTAGGTTTAGGGTCAGAGTTGTTGTTATTTTCACTATTATAAAAAAAACTCCGCCAAGTTTGCAAACATATCCTGGTGATTCCTACTTTTTTGTAATTTTTTTTTTTTTTTATACGTCAAAGTCTTTATTTTCAGCACTTTGGTAAGAACCTTGGGATTGGTACATCAACTGTGATTGGTACTTCTCTCTCCACACGTTACCTCATCGAACATTCCTTCTCAGTCAGATTATACCAATGCATAGTACACGTTGAGGGGCAGGGGAAGAGGTACAAATAAATATTTGGGGTGTGTCACACAACTGGAAAAAATGACACTTGCACTGGAATAATAGCAGGAATAGGGATTTTTATGCAGCAAGTGGGAGAGTCCTATATAAAATTTCCATGCTTCTCAATTTAATTGGGACCTGGAAGATGCTTGGGCGCACCATGTGCAAAGATACATTTCTCAGAAGTTTGTTTCTTACTTAATGATTTGCAAATTGGGACCCCACTTCTATAATCATTAGGAACCTTACATCTATGTTCCAGTTGGGGTACAATCTGTAGAGCATGACAGATACAACCCATGCTCCAAGTCTGACTATTGTCTAGTCTTAACGCATTCCTCCCAACTATCTTTGCTGGCAAAGAAAACACTCAAAGACTGTTGTCTTTTGTTTCTGTTCTTGTAACCTGCACAATGTCCCCAATCTTCCATTCCCTACACTTCACACTTTTGAGATCATATTGACTCCTATAGTGGTTACATATTTTATACATTATTCCTTCTCTGTCTATATCAATCAGGTGATTTGACTTTTTGTTTTAAAATTGGTTTTTATTTGCATTTTCATCATAAAACGACAAACAACAAACAAGGAAACATCCACATTGCAGTGCTGTATGACAAGAATTGAGTCGACCAGGCATACTTCATTATCTTTTCTCAAGACTAGGCCTCCAAAGGCTTCTGGACGACAATTAACATCAGTGAACCCAAAGAGATCAGCGGGCATCTCGGCATTTCACATCTCACCGGCTTCGCAAGAATCCGGTACAAGGCGAACGTGTGATGGACAATTGGCATGCAAACATTACATTACACATCTATATTTCTAGAATTCAACCAGGTGATGTATGGTGCCCAAATGTCCTTGGGTCGGGTTCTGAGTGGCTGTAGCTCCCAATATGTGGAAAGTTGCCGGCTACAGTACATGGTTTGCACAATCCAGTCCTTTACCAAAGGGGGTCGCTCTGCACCCCAGTGCAATGCCACTTGCCGTTTCGCCATTAAGAGGAGCAGGGAGGGCAGCTTGCGTAATTTGGGAGGCACCGTTTCCAACACCCCCAGCAGGGACGTTAGCGGCGTAATGGGAATGTCCTGGCCAGTTATGTGTCTAATGTGCCCGTAGATCTCCCGCCAAAACTGTGCTATGGGCCTACAATACCAGGCCAAGTGTATAAAAGTAGCAAGAGGGGCGCCGCATCTCCAGCAGCAATCGTCCTCCCGCAATCCCATTTTGTGCAGGTGTAGGGGGTGCGATAGAGCCGGTGCAAATATTTGAAGTGTATAAGCCGGAGGCGATAATTGGGTGATAGGCGTTCCAGCTGTTGGCAACTGAGTTTCCATTGTATGTCAGTAAGGGGGACATCTAAATCTGCATCCCAAGCGACCCGGGATGGAGGTGTAGTTATTGGGGAGGTTTTTTGCGTGTGTTTATAAATGCGTGTTATGAGTTTCCGTCCCTAACTTACCGCCAGTACATTGTCTAGCGCCGGTAGTGTGGGCGGGGGTGCCGGGAATGTGGGGAATCTGCTCCTACAGGACGCGCGGAGCTGATAATACAGTAGTGTGTCGAATGCCGTGGGTTCCCCTGTGGAGCACATTTGTGGGAGCGTTATGAATCTGTCGTTAGGGTAAAGTTCGCCACTTGTTAAGTTGTGGACGCTGGCGCGTTCTTGGGCTTTTTTCTCCAACAGCGGGGGAAACATGGGGTTATTGAAAAGCGGTAGAGAAGGCGTGTATAGTATCTCTAATTTAGCCCGTTTGCGAATTCCCTCCCATGCCCATCGCAATACTTGCGGGGTATCTATCTCCCCTCACGGTCGTTTGTATGGCTGAAAGAGGGCTGTAGAGGTTGGCAAGGGAGCTACGCGGTCTATTTCAATCACTACATGCGGTTGATATTGTATAGGGTGGCCCAGAAGTGCAGAAATTGTGCTTGCGCACTGTAAGCGTATAAGGCTAGATCCGGGGCTGCCATCCCACCCTGCTCCTGCGGCAGCGTCAGCACTTCCCATGCGATACGGGGTTGGCCTCCAGCCCATACCAGTTCAATCATCAATGACCGTAGCTTTCTGAGAAAGTGCATTGGAAGTGGGAGCGGCAAATTTACAAAAAGGTATAGTAACTTGGGCAATATGATCATTTTCGTTATTGCTATGCGGCCCGCTAGTGACAATGGAAGTGTCTTCCACCGTTTGATTCTCTCTTCAATCCACGCCACAGTTTTCCCATAGTTGGCAGACCAGAGTTCCTGCATGTCAGAGGACAGCCACACCCCCAGGTATCGGACCGGTTCCGAGGCCCATCTCATCGAATATTCATTGTCGAATTGCTGTGTTCCCGACGTGAGGGGAAATATCACCGATTTACTCCAGTTTATATGTACACCTGAAAGGCCGCCATATCGGATCACCTCTCGTATCATGGGGCCCAGGTTTTCTTCGGGGCGCACCATGAACAGCGTGATATCATCCGCATACATAGATACGGTAAGGGCCCTTGTAGTGAATCCGATGCCCCTATTGGCGTGATGTTGTCGGAGGCGCGCAGCCAGAGGCTCGGTAGCGATCGCGAACAGCAGGGGTGACAAAGGGCACCCCTGCCGAGTGCCGCGTGTTATGTCGAACGGCTCCGATATTAATCCGTTTATACGCAGGCGCGCTGTGGGTTTTGTGTAAAGGAGTTGAATCATTTTTATAAAGGTCGGGCTGAGGCCGATTCTATTGAGCAGTGGAAAGAGGAACCCCCACTCCAATGAATCAAACGCCTTCGAGGCATCTAGTAGTGCGGCGGTAGCAGGTACAGTGGGCGCCAGGTAATGTAGCATTCCGAACAAAGTCCGGAGGTTGTGCGAGGTGGCTCTGCCCGGCACGAAGCCAGACTGATCTGCCAGCACCGTTGTCGGGAGAAGGGGCTGGAGTCTGGTAGCCAAAAGTTTTGCAAATATTTTTGAGTCCAAGTTTATCAACGAAAGAGGAGGATAGGAGTCACAACACTGTGGGTCTTTATCTGGCTTAAGGAGGGCGATAATAATCGCCTCTCTCGTCGATTCGGGGAGAATTCCGCTCTCCAGTGCTTCCCCATATACATCCAGTAGGCGGGGGGCAAGTTCCTCAGCGTATTCTTTGTAAAATTGCGCAGTTAGGCCATCTGCCCCAGGCGCTTTGTCTGCCTTCATCCCCCCAATCACGTGTCGCACATCCTCCACTGTAAATGGTGTGTCAAGATATTCTCGGTATTGTTGAACCATACCAGCCCTATAGATTCAAAGTAATCATCTAGAGCGGGGGACGTAGGCGCCGCTTGCGAGCTGTACAGTTTGGAGTAGAACTCCCGCATGGTGTTTAAAATATCAGGGGGAGTGTGTACTAGTTCATCACCAGTGGTGACGAGCGTGGAAATGAAGGTAGTTCCCCGAGGCGGTCTCAGGAGATGCGCGAGTGTTCTACCCGGCCTGTCGCCTTCCCCATATTTCCTCGCAATTGCGTATTTGTGTAAGAATTTCACCACCCTGTCCGCCTCTTCCTGAAACGCTGTCAAATTCCCGCGAATCTGCCCCAGTAGTCCCGCCGATGGTGTTGTATAGTATTGTGTTTCAAGCTGGTGTAACTCCGATTCTAGGCGCGTTAGGCTGCCTCTAATGTCTCTAAGCACCCTGTTTTGCCCCGCTATAGTGTCCCCGCACAACCACCTTAAAGGCCTCCCACAATGTTCCAACCAAGTCCACTGATCCTGTATTATTTTCAAAGTATTCCGTAATATGCGTGCGTATTTCCTCTTTAAAAGCTGTGTCCAACAGCGCGTTCGGGGGGAGGCGCCAGGTAAAGGGCTGTCTATATGGCTGGGGTGTCTGTAATGTCAGGGTAACTGGGGAGTGGTCTGATAACGTGCGAGCGTGGTGTGAGGCGTCCGAGACCCAGGAGTGCAGGTCTGGTGAGGTGAGCCAGAAGTCTAGCCTCGACCAGGCGTTGCGGTGATATGTTATGCACGTACCCTCCCGGTCCTGGGGGTGGAGGCTGCGCCATGTGTCCACCAGGCCGTAGTCATCCATCAGTTGTTTTAAAAATGCCGCTGCTAGCGGGTGGTGTGTGCGGGAGGCTCCTACTCTGTCCCTCTCGATGGACATGACCGTGTTTAAGTCCCTCCCCATAGCAGCGCTGCATCTCCCAGGGATTGAATGGCATGCCAGAGTTTTTGGTAGAAGGTGGGGTCATCCACATTTGGCCCGTATACATTAGCTATTAGGACCTGCCGGTGAAATAGTGTTCCCAACACTAATACATATCGCCCCTCTGTGTCACTGACTACTTTCTGGGTCTTCCATGGGGTGCCTTTTTTAATTAACGTCGCCACTCTGCGAGACTAGTTGGAGTAGCATGAGGTAAAGATTTCGCTCCACCTGTGAGACCTCAGTCTGGTACATGTAGATGTGGTAAGGTGCGTCTCCTGTAGGAGACATATCGCGGCCGAGTGCCGCAAAAGATGGGACTGGATCAGTCATGTCTTTCTGTGGTCATTGAGACCGCGCACGTTCCATGTTAGGCAAATTAAACTTGACATAGGGACATGGAGGAATGCGTACACTTTGTTATGAGTGGTGTCAGCACAATACATAATAGTCCCCAGTGTAGTAATATGCCTCTGAGGAAGTGTGTGTCATGCCTGTCAAGAAATCGCGTGATATTGAATAATAAAGCACTTTGCAATGGGCTCCTAACAACTTGCAACAATCCCCCCCACCCACCACCCACTCCAACCCCCCAATCAGGTTGAGCATAAAAACAGTATACCCCCCCAATATTAGCATTGCGAATGAGGTACGCTAGGGAATTATCCCAAAGGGGCGTGAGGTTGCTGGCATACTCCCCGGGCATAACGCGACCGGGTGGCCGAGCTTCTGGAACCACTCATCTAAGAATTCTCACACCTATCTGCGGCTAACCTAAAGTAGCCGTTCGTATTTTGAGCCGGTAATATAAGGAAAAGGTAAAGGCAAGGCAGTTACAGTTTGAAAGCCATGGCATGATAGCAGCCTCAGTCATTGTCACTTAGCTGGTTCTGTGCCTGGGTATCCGTATCCTGCGGCCGGTCTCGTTGATGTCTTGACTGTTGTTTTGCATACTTTAATGCGGCACTGGCCTCTGTAAAAAAAAGATGGGTTTCCCATTTGCCTGAACACGCAGCTTGGCGGGATATAGCATGGCATATTTAAGACCTGCCTTTTGCAGCAGCTTCTTGGCCGGTACATACTCTCGCCTTGCAGCCTGGACCGCCTGCGTGAAGTCAGGGTACAAGGAGATGTTGTTGTGCTTATATTGTAGCTCTCCGCGCTCTCGCGCGCCAGGCGTAGGACTATATCTCGGTCCCTATAGTTAAGGAAGCGGGCTAATATTGGTCTCGAGGGGGCTCCCGGTGGGGGCCGGGGCCCTAAGGTACGGTGGGCCCGCTCTATCAGGAACATCGGTGAAACGTTAGTCCCGAACAGGTCCTGCATCATGCTCTCCACATATTTCTCCATATTGGGGATATTTGTGGACTCCGGCACCCCCGTTATTCGTACATTGTTCCTCCTTGAGCGGGCTTCAAGGTCCTCGTTGCGCGCCTTGATGACCTCTAGGACCCTGTCCATCCGCAATAGGTGATTTTGTGTTTCCGCCTGCCGGTCGTCCGGGTCAAAGACTCTTTGTTCCAGCGTCGTCAATTGCGCGTCATGTTTGTCTACTTTGCGGGAGACCTGATCCATACGCACAGCGAGCGAGTCTATTTTGGCGTCAATATCTTTCAGGCAGCCTCTTACTTCACGGAGCATTGTTTTCACGTTGTCATCTTGATCGGGCTCCATCTGCGTCTCCGGGACCATCATTTGCGATATTCCATCACTTTCCTCATTGCGGGTGTTTCGCCTGTCAAAGGTAAGCTTGGGCTGCTTGTTATCGCTTTTCCCCATTGTGGATCTGCGTTGCGGCGGCACCATTTGCGTCGAGAGAAGTATGGTGTTGAAGGAGCAGACGTGGCTTGTGATTTGTGTCTCCTAGGCTTTGCACTCTCTCCCTATTTATGTCCATGAAGGCGGGCAGGGGCGCTTAGCAGGTAAGTGCAGCCATCCGAGTCAGTCGGACCACATGAACTTGTGTGTAATCCCCCCAGTTCGGCTCAGGTGTATGGTCCCAGTTTGGCTTCGGGGAGAGACGGTTCAGTGTAAGAGCGGCGGGGGCACTCTCTGGCCGTTTGAGGTTATTGGCGTCAGCCGGGAGATCACCGGCCTCGTCCGCCATTTTGTGTCGAGCCGCGGGCGCCCATGCTGTCAGTGCCCCTCCGCGATCTCCGCCTCCGTGCGCCAAAAGTCTGATGCCGTTTGCAGGTATAGTGCTTTCGGACCTCTTACTGCGCTTCAAGCGGGTCGGCTCTCGTTACGGGAGGCCGCCGTCCCCTCACACCCGCTCCCGCTGTTCGCGGTCAGTGCTGTAGTCCGCCACAGTCTCCGGTTCCCCCCCGCCGCAGGCCTCTTTGTCAGCGCGGGTCCCGGAGAGCCGTCTGTCTCTGCCGCACAACGCCGGACACCCCCGCCGATATCCCCGCTCACCGAGTTTCCTTCAGCGGAGTCTGTTGGGTGTCGCGCCGGCAGGTCATGGGCTCGGATGTCGGGCGAGTCCCAGGTCTGCTCAGGGCCGGTCGCTCGGCCGCGCTCCGCCCTCCGCAGCCTCCGTTACGGTCCCTTTCCCCAGGGGCAGAGCAGGTCACAGGAGGCGATTCGGACGTCCGTAGGCAGATTTTTGTGCGTCGCTTAGTGTGAGGGACACAGTCCCGGCGTTTCAGCAACAGTATGCGTGGTTCAGGGAAGGATAGTTGCAGGATTTTATGCTCGGCCGGCAGAGCCCCTCGTCTAAGCGGCCATATTGCAGCTCGGCTTGGCCACGCCCCCCTGGTGATTCCTACTTAGCAACAACAAAAGTTCATCGCCTTGATTATTTTCAAGCACACCAAAAGCAGTCTCTAAAAAAGGAATGGTTTGTGTATACAGGGAGGCCATTTTTTCAGTGGATACAACAAAGGTTCCCCAGCGTACTCTTCTACCTCCTTCTATTGCAATTAAATTTGGGACAAATTGAGTTGACGGGCCCCGTCGATCATTGAGTTGGGAATAGGCTATCTCTACCACCAAAGGATTGTGGTCACTTTCACAACGAGATTGGACCATAAAGTCCTTAATTCTAAACCAAATCTCGACATCTACCAAGATGTAGTCAATTGTAGAAGCCTGTCCCAATTTATTAAAAGTAGGGTTTCCCGGACTGTCAGAGGGGAATCGACCATTACATGCCCTAAGTGAATGGCTAAGAGTGAGTGAATTCATTTGGAGAACAAGGAGGGTCCACCCCCTTGTTGGATAGATATTACATTCCGGGATTGCCCAGACAGAATCTTCCTCACTCGTAATGGTAGTACATATGCCATTTAGAGGTTCAAAGAGACAATTTAAATCCCCGCCAATTATTACATGTACAGACTCGGGTAAAGTGGAGAGGAAGGAGGCCAAACGGTCTAGGGTCTGTGAGGTTTGCCCCATCCTCACTGGACGAGAATAAATATTAATGACAGCCAACTTATGTGTGTCATCAAAGGAAAGGAGAATACACAAAATGTCCAGTGAATCAGTGTCTATCAACTTGATAGTACAACCCATATGTACAGCAACCCAAATACAAAGGCCCCCTGAGGGCCTCCCCCTAGGCCCCTGAAGGGCTGGAATAAAGTATGCAACATATCCTACTCTATACAGTGGTAAGGTGGACCATGTTTCCTGAAAAAGACATAGCTCATGTGTATCAATATATTTTCCCCAATCGGGGAGGTCCATTTTAGAAATGAGACCTGCTATGTTCCAGGATAAAATCTTAGTATTCTGCAGGTCTTTTACTGTATCAATCTGTATATGTAGGGGTCCCACCTCCTGGTGAGACACTTGACCGGGAATCCCCTCCCGACCCTGTGTGATACCATGAGACTACCCTGGTGAGTTAATAGGGGCACCAAAATTACTAGGTGTCACTATAACCTCACGAGTTTTCCTAAGAGGGTGACCCACAGGCTCAGATCTTTTACAGTTTTGATACTCAACTGGCTGAATAGGTGTACCTTCTATTTGTTTAACTGTAGGATCCAGTCAATCGACTAGATCTAGGTTACTGTATCGGTTGCTAACTGGGATATTAAAAGGCAAGATGTTTTCCGGGCCCCGACCCGTGTTTAGCAAATTTCCAGTCTGTGCTCTCATTTCCCACTTTTTGTATACGCTTCCCATCTTTTCTAACAAGGGACTGGGTGGATAGAAATAGCTTAAAGGGAGTGCCTGGATGCCACTGTTCTCCCTGGACAATCCCCATTTGAGAATGTACTGGACTACCCTAGTGTCCCTAAAATTAATCAAGACGCAATCCCCCGGAATTTCTTTCCGCCTCTGTCCCAACCAGCTAACCCTCCGAGCGAATAAAATTTCACTCTGTATTAAGGGTGGAAGAGGTCTATATTTGTTTAACCAAAAGATAATTTTGTTTTTCAATTCGGGATAAGACTCCCCACTACCTAATTCCAATTCTGGTACTCCAGCTAAAATAACAACATAGGGAGTAGAAGCTGGAGGTAGGTCTATGCATAGCGGGGAAGGGTTTGTTGCCCTTAGGTTAGGTTGACGAGTATTCCCTTTATCTCCTTTGCAATTGCTAGATAAATTTTGTTCCACTGGAGGGCCTAAGGTTGTTAACTTATTCCTAGAGCCATGGGCAATATCCCCCACTTGTGTTGCCCCATGATGGAAAACAATTGGATCTACAACTTGTTGAGTGGCGGGAAGAGGCCCATTTGGGGGATTTGGTACGGGTAGAGCAGTAGAGACAAATGGGACCACATATTTGCGTTGGTGGGCGGAGGCTTGATCCAAAGATTTGCTGGTTTCAAAAGTATTCAAAACTATGTCTATTTTGCTCCCCCAAGTGTCTACCAACGAAGTCAGCTTCTCTAGATGTCTCGTTACAGCTTCTAACTCAAATTTTATAAGCTTTTCAAAGTGGATTTTGAGCTCTTTAGCCAAGTTTGACGCCCATATCGGAGGCTCCATTGACTCTGTACTGTTTACACCAGCTACATGGCCCTCTGACTGTTGTTTTGGTGCTATCCTCAGCGTGCGGTTAGCCTTCTTCCCCCCCTTGTGAGCTTTTTGTTTTCGCTGGCCACCCTTCCTATTTGCCCCCCCCCGCATCAATTTTACTTAAATTTTCAGGAATTGCATTTTCTTGAACAAACATTAAGTCAGGAGTAGCTGAGCGATTTACTGTTTGGGGAGAATCAAGAACTCCTGTTTCCAAGGTTGGTGTACTTCTTGGAATCGTTGGTGTTAGGGAGAGGCGTCTCTCGGTACGTTCAATCTCGGAGGAAACAGCCCCAATTGCCTGGCGTAACATTTTATCGATAGCTGTGGGTTTCACAATGGGGGTTCGCACAGAGGCCTTCTGTCTAGTGTTACGCTTTATAGGTGGAGGGGTGCTCTCCCCCATACTTATATAATGGCTGCGCTTCCTCGGTATAGTGAAAGTACAGATAAAATTATTAGTCAATTGGGTAGAGCAGACAAACTCCCTACAATACTTCAAATACTATAATCCCAAACTTCACTCTATATGGCCCCCAAACACTCTCCCAAGTTCAACAAATATTGCCAAATGTCCAGTCATTCAACATGGCAACTCACGTAACACGGTTTTTCAAAGGGGTGGCCCAGCCTAGCCTCGATCAGTCTCGGACGGGATCAGACGGGCCCGCCCTTGGCCCGGGCTTTGCCCGGGCACGCCCCGCGCTGCGGGATCCCGCGCCCAGTTTTTGTAGCGCCTCCTGGCGCTCTGATTGGCGGGATGCGGAGTGCGATGTCAGCGGCTCCGGCCGCGAGAGAAACCCAGCAGAAGGTAGGTTGCCAGTGGGACCCGCGCTGCGGGAGCCCGCGCCCAGTTTTTGTAGCGCCTCCTGGCGCTCTGATTGGCGGGATGCGGAGTGCAATGTCAGCGGCTCCGGCCGCGAGAGAAACCCAGCAGAAGGTAGGTTGCCAGCGGGACCCGCGCTGCGGGAGACCGCGCCCAGTTTTTGTAGCGCCTCCTGGCGCTCTGATTGGCGGGATGCGGAGTGCGATGTCAGCGGCTCCGGCCGCGAGAGAAACCCAGCAGAAGGTAGGTTGCAAGCGGGACCCGCGCCCAGTTTTTGTAGCGCCTCCTGGCGCTCTGATTGGCGGGATGCGGAGTGCGATGTCAGCGGCTCCGGCCGCGAGAGAAACCCAGCAGAAGGTAGGTTGCCAGCGGGACCCGCGCTGCGGGAGCCCGCGCCCAGTTTTTGTAGCGCCTCCTGGTGCTCTGATTGGCGGGATGCGGAGTGCGATGTCAGCGGCTCTGGCCGTGAGAGAAACCCAGCAGAAGGTAGGTTGCCAGCGGGACCAGCTACAGAGGTAGGGACAACTCCATACCAGACAGTGAGAACAACTTCACTGAGGAGGATCTCCTTTTAGTAAGGATGACCAAAAGACTAGACCTACAGACTAGGCTCCTAGCTCTAGAAAAAGAGAAAGCAGAGATGGGCCTAGGACCCATCAATGAAGGCAGCAATTTAAAAAGTTTAGAAAAAGAAGGATCTTATGATCCTAAAATCCCCAAATGGATTGTCCCTAAATTTGAGGGTGGTGATGACGACATCACCAAGTGGTTCACAGCCTTTGAGAGGGCTAAACAAGTCAGAAAAGTGAGGAAATCGCGTGGGGGTGGGGGAGGCAGAGAGAGGGGGGCACTCCTGCGGGAACTGTTCCCTGTTTAGTGCAGAGACAGACTTCTGACCCTTAGTGGGGCAGAACAGTGCTATGAACTCATGAAGGGCACCCTGATTGGGGGATTTGGACTCACTATTGAGGAGTACATAATTAAATTCAGGGGGGCTCTGAAATCCCAGAGTCAGTCCTGGGTAGAGTTTGTAGACTACTCAATAAAAACACTAGGCGGCTGGTTGACTGGATGTAAAGTGCAGGATTATGAAGGCCTTTATAATTTGTTTATAAAAGGAACACAATTTAAGTAACTGCATCAACGAAAAGTTGCATCACCACCTGGTAGACCTATTTCCAATTTCTCCCCAAGAATGGGTAAAGAAGGAAGACCACTGGGTCAAGGCAATAGTAACCAAGACAACCACTGGCAGTGACCAAAAGAAAGGGGTCACAAAGCCTCCCCAGAGGAAAGAGGGAGAAAAACCCAAAGATAAAACACAAGAGACTTCTAAAGGCCCCCAAAATCCTGGTCAGGGGGGTGGGCCCCAAGAACTCTCCCCAGCCCATTAGTGGGTTCAAGGTGAAAAACACTGATCCTGCAAAGGCCTGGTGTTTCCACTGTAACAAGAAGGGACACCAAATTGGAGATGCTGCCTGTCCCAACAAACCAGCTCCTAGACCCCCACCAGTACCTACTAGTATGGCAAATCTCCAGATGTGATCAATAGTGTGCCCAAAGCAAATCAGGGTTCACACTGAGGCTGTTTTGGTCTCTGAAGGGGAGGGAGGGTTAGCTACTTTGGCTGTCTGGCCCCCTACTTTAAAGAAATACCTGCAGTACCCCTTAGTGAATGGGACTAAGATAGAAGCCCTGAGGGATACAGATGCCAGTGTCACTATGGTGAGAGATTCACTGGTTTTCCCAGAGTAATACCCAACTGGAAAACCCTATCCAGTTACCAATGCTGACAGTGTCACCACCAACCATGCCATGGCTATATTAGACTGGGGGAGGCGGTTGATGTCCTTAAACAGGTAGTGGTCTCTCCAAAGCTCACAGCTGCCGTCTGCTTGGAAATTATCTGGAAACCTCAGCATGGGTTGAGGTACAACGAAAAACACATGCAGCCATGCTGCAGATCCCTGAGATAGTGTGTGTAAAGACTAGAGCACAATGCTTAGCACAGGGTGAAAAAGGAGTATTGGAGCCTGAAATGATGGCCCAACCTCCAAGAAGAAAGGTAGGAAGACTGGTGAAACAGCTTCCACACAGCCAAAAGATCAGGACCCCTTTCTTCAGGGAGAGAACTTGTCAGCTCCAGAGGGAACTGAGCCCATGGAGCTTGAACCTTACAAGGTAGAGCTCTTGGGACCAGAGGGACCCTATAGGGAACAGCTGTGCCTTGGGTACCAGACCTGTCCCACTCTTGAAGGCCTGAGGCAGCAAGCTGCTGCACAAGAGCAGGGAGATGTCAGTGGCTCCCACAAGGCCTATTGGGAGGAGGGACTCCTGTATACTGAGGCCAGAGACCCCCCAAACCTGGTGCCACTAGGATAGTGGTAGTGCCTCAGTTGTATATGGAGTTCCCTACTCACTTTAGCACATTACAACCCCCTAGCTGGGCATCTGGGCCAGACCAAAACCTGGGAAAGATTGGTCACCCAGATTTATTAGCCCTAGATTTCCCAAAAAGTGAAGGAGTTTGTAAGGCCCTGTGTCACATGTCAAGCCAGAGGCAAGACAGGAGGACACCCAAAGGCCCCCTTAGTCCCACTACCAGTGGTTGGGGTACCCTTTGAGAGCGTAGGAGTGGATTTAATGGGACTACTTGAACCTCCCACAGCCTCAGGAAAGGAATTCATACTAGTAGTAGTGGATAATGCTACTAGGTAACCCAAAGCCATTCCCCTTAGGACTACTACCGCCTTTTGGGTAGCCAAGGCCCTCAATGGTATCTTCACCAGGGAAGGGTTTCCTAAGGAGGTAGTATCAAACCGACGTACCAACTTCATGTCTGCATACTTAAAACACATGTGGGATGAGTGTAGAGTGATCAGCAAGTTCACAACAACTTATCACCCACAAACCAATTGTCTTGTTGAAAGATTTAAGACATTGAAAGGCATGATAATGGGACTCCCTGAAAAACTCAAAAGGAGATGGAAAGTTCTGTTACCCTGCCTGCTTTTTGCCTACAGAGAGGTGCCTCAGGCGGGAGTAGGGGTTTCACCCCTTGAATTTCTGTTTGGCCACCCTGTAAGGAGACCACTCTAATTTTTGAAGGAAGGATGGGAGAGACCCCATCATGTACCAAAGCAATATGTGGTTGACTATGCACTAGGCTTTCGTTCTAGGATGGCAGTGTACATGCAGAAAGCATCCAAACACCTTGAGGCCAGCCAGGAGCTCCAGAAGCTCTGGTATGACCAAAAAGCTGCACTGGTAGAATTCCAACCAGGGCAACAGGTGTGGGTTTTGGAGGCAGTGGCACCAAGGGCCCTCCAGGACAAATGGAGTGGTCCTTACCCTATTCTAGAGAAAAAGAGTGAGGTCACCTACTTGGTAGACCTGGGCAATAGCAGGTCCCCCAAAAGGGTGATACATATGAACCACCTCAAACTCTATTGTGACAGGGCTGATGCACAAGTTACTAACTTGTGTAACGATATATCTGTAAGAGACAGTAGTTAGTGACAGATTCCTTACCTTAGAATATCCCCAGGCGTCAGGCTGGATCCGGAAAGTTTTTGCGTAGCAGTACCCTTGCGCGTCGGTAGGCGGCGTCGTGCGGCTCCGCGTCCGTCGTCGGCGTCGTGATCGCCGGGATGACGTCGCGGGCAGTACTTAGGCGCCGCCCCTGCGCGCTGACGTCAGTTCTGTACACGACTTTCCGCGCCAGGAACGCAGAGCCATGCAAGAAGCTGACATAGGTGTCTGAAAAATACTAGGGCCCTGAAAGGGATGTCCTTAACCCTAGAAATCAGTTCGCAGAACGGGGAGGATGGGTGGGGCGGTAGGAATCTGTCACTAACTACTGTCTCTTACAGATATATCGTTACACAAGTTAGTAACTTGTGCATCTGAAAGAGACACGTTAGTGACAGATTCCTTACCTTAGAATAGATACCCCAGCAATACCAACCCCGGTGGTGGGTCTGCGAACAAAGATCAGACAAGGAAGTCCTGGAGGACAGAACGGCCAAAGAAGCCGTCCCTCCGGACCTGACTGTCAAGGCAGTAATGCTTTGTAAACGTGTGCAGCGAGGCCCACGTAGCTGCCTGACAGATAACCGGCAGCGGAACACCGCGGCCCAAGGCCGTGGTAGCAGCCGTTGCCCTGGTGGAATGGGCACGCAGCCCAACAGGAGGCTCCTTCTTAGCCAAAGAATAGCAGGTCTTGATGCACAAGGTAACCCAGCGGGAGATGGTCCTCTTGTGCACCGCCCGACCTTTTTGGCGCCCACGTAGCCAACAAAGAGCTGGTCATCCACCCGGAAGTGTTTTGTGCGGTCAATATAGAAAGAGAGCGCACGTTTTGGGTCCAGACGGTGGAGCCTCTCTTCCTCTCTGGAAGGATGCGGAGGCGGAAAGAAGGTGGGCAAAGTGATGGTCTGCCCAATGTGGAAAGCAGTAACCACCTTTGGCAAGAAGGACGGACGCGTCCGAAGAACAACCTTGTCTGGATGAACAGACAGAAAGGGAGGTTTGCAAGATAGAGCCTGGAGCTCACTCACCCGCCGAGCGGAGGTGATGGCCACCAGAAAGGCTGTCTTCAGAGTCAGAAGACGAAGAGGACAGTTATGTAGAGGCTCAAAGGGAGCGCACATTAAAAGGTAAGAACCAAGTTCAAGTCCCACTGAGGCATCACAAACGGAACAGGAGGGAAGAGGTGAGTAATGCCTTTTAAGAACCTGTTAACAACAGGGGACTTGAAAAGGGAGGGCTGATCAGGGAGCCTGAGGAAGGCCGAGATAGCACAAAGATAACCCTTGATGGTACCCAGGGCAGAACCCTGTTGGGCCAAAGAGAGAAGGAACAGAAGGACCTCAGAAAGAGGGGCAGAAAGGGGATTCACAGCCTTTGCTGTGCACCATGCCACAAATTTGTTCCACCTGCAGGCGTATACCACCTTAGTGGAGGGACGCCTGGCTGCCAGAATCACATCACAAACTTCGGGAGGCAAGTCGAAAGGAATCAACTGCCGCCGCTCAATCTCCACGCAAGCAGGTGTAGACTGGACAGGTTCGGGTGGAGGACCGTCCCCTGCTGCTGCGACAGAAGATCCTCCCGAAGAGGCAGACGGATCGGGGGATCTACGCTCATATTGAGTAGCTCGGGATACCAAACTCTTCGAGCCCAGTCCGGAGCCACAAGAATGACTTGGGCCCGGTCGTGCCGAATCTTCTTCAACACTCTGGGTAGAAGTGGTATAGGCGGAAAGGCGTACAATAGACCGCAACTCCACTCGTGACGAAAAGCGTCGCCGAGCGAGTGCCGCCTTGGAAATTCCAACGCGCAGAACTGATGACATTGCGCGTTCTCTTCGGTGGCGAATAGATCTAACCAAGGCTCTCCCCACTGTAGAAAGAGTCCTTGCGCCACTTCCGAGTGAAGACGCCATTCGTGATCCATCATGCACCTGCGGCTGAGTTCGTCCGCCCTGGCGTTCAGGGAACCTGCCAGGTGTTGAACCACCAGGAACATGCCCTGATGTTCCAGCCATGTCCAGAGGCGCAGAGCCTCCTGACAAAGGGTCCACGACCCCACCCCGCCTTGTTTGTTGCAGTACCACATGGCGGTGGTGTTGTCTGTGAACACCTGCACTACCTTCCCTTTGACAGAGGGAAGGAATGCCTTGAGTGCAAGTCGGATCGCCCGGAGCTCCAGAAGGTTGATATGGAGCCGGGACTCCGCCGGAGACCAGAGGCCTCTGATCTCCGCCTCTCCCATGTGACCGCCCCATCCCAGAAGGGACGCGTCCGTCACAACTGTGTGCTCTGGCTGGGGAAGGGAGAGGGATCTGCCCATGACCCATTGCCGGTTCGAGAGCCACCACTGCAACTGTTTTGCAGTCCCCTCCGAGATCTGGACGTGATCGGACAGGTCGCCCTGGTGCTGCGCCCACTGGAACTTCAGGTCCCACTGCAGAGCCCGCATATGCCATCTGGCATGAGTGACCAGCAGGATGCAGGAGGCCATGAGGCCCAGCAGCCTCAGGGTCATCCGTACCGAAACTCAGGATAAGGGCTGAAAGATCGGAATCATAGCCTGAATATCCCGGACTCGCCGTTCGGGAGGATAGGCCCGAAACTGCGTCGTGTCCAGAACTGCTCCGATGAAAAGGAGCTGTGGAGAAGGAATCAGATGCGACTTTGGCACATTGATGGAGAACCCCAGCGAGTGCAGGAGTTCGGCCGTAGTCTGGAGGTGGGAGACAACTGCCTGGGACGAGCCCGCCTTCAGCAGCCAGTCGTCGAGGTAGGGGAAGACTGAAACCCCTGCCCGGCGCAGATGAGCTGCGACCACCGCCATCACTTTCGTGAACACCCGAGGGGCACTGGTAAGGCCAAAGGGGAGCACGGTGAACTGAAAATGCTCGAGGCCTACCGTGAACCGAAGGTAACGCCGGTGGGCCGGCAGGACGAGGATGTGGAAATAGGCGTCCTGCAAGTCCAACGCTACCAACCAGTCTCCGGGGTCGAGGGCAGTCAAGACCTGAGCTAGGGTGAGCATCTTGAACTTCTCCTTCCGGAGGAAGCGATTGACGTTCCGGAGGTCCAAGATAGGACGCATGTCCTCCTTGTCCTTTTGGGCCCCAGAAAGTAGTGGGAGTAGCAACCACGCCCTACTTCTGGGGTCGGAACATGCTCGATGGCCCTCTTGGCCAAGAGGGCCGTGACTTCCTTCTGTAGAAGCACCAAGTGATCCCCTGACATGCGGTGGAATTGAGGTGGCATGGCTGGGGGGTGGTCTCGAAGGGGAGGGAGTAGCCCCTTCGGGCAATGTCCAAGACCCACTTGTCCGAGGTGATGGGACGCCAGTGGTGAAGGTGATGGCGGACCCTGCCCCCGACTGGCGTGCTGTGCACCTGAAAGGAGGGACTAGGAGGGCTTGGAGGCCGCGGACGGGTTGGAGGTGGTGGCCTGACCCGCACGCTGGTTGCCCGAACCGCCACGGCGGTATCCACGTCCTCGGCCACGCGAAGGCGCTTGCTGCGCGGGCCGTTGGCCGGGCTGTGGACGTGACTGGGCGCCCCTTCCGTGGCCACGAAAGGGGCGAAAAGCAGACGTTTGCGGAGGGCGCACAACAGCAAGGCCCAGGGACTTAGCAGTAGCCCGTGAGTCCTTGAAACGCTCCAGCGCATGGTCTGCCTTCGAACCAAAAAGACCGACTCCATCAAAGGGCATGTCCATGAGAGTATTCTGGACATCCCCTGAAAAACCAGTGGTTCTCAGCCAGGCGTGGCGACGCAGCGCCACCGTCGTTGCAAGCGATCTGCCCAGCGAGTCGGCGGTATCAAGGCCACAGCGGATGGTATATTTAGCCGCATCACGCCCTTCCGCAATAGCGCGGGTAAGCAGTGTCTGGACCTCCTCAGAACACTGCGGCAAAACATCAGCCACCGAATCCCACAGGGAGTGGGTGTATCGGCCCAAGAGGCAAGCGGTATTAACAGACCGCAAGCCAGCACTGGAGGAAGAGAAAGCCTTCTTCCCAAAGTGATCCAGGCGCTTGGATTCCCTATCCGGAGGGGCGGTAGGGAAGGCTGTTTGGGAGGCAGAGGCTTGGACAACCAAGCTCTCAGGGGTGGGGTGTTGGGAGAGAAACAGGGGGTCGCCCGGAGCCGGGCGATGGCGTCGGGCCACGTTCCTATCCACAGGAGCCCCTGTGGTGGGTTTGGACCAGGCACCCAAAAGAAAGTCAGTGAGTGCATCGTTGAACGGCAGCACAGGCTCCGAAGAGGAGGCCGCCGGCTGAAGCACTTCAGTCAGGAGGTTAGTCCTGACGGCCACTGTAGGCAACTGGAGATTTAAGGCTCCAGCAGCTCTACGCAACACCGTTGCAAAATTAGCCCCCTCCTCCGTTGCCACGGGAGGAGACAGCATGCCAGAGTCGGGGAGGTATCCAGCCCACTGGCATCCCCAAGTTCCTCAACCCAGTCCGGGTCAAACTCGCACTGTTGTGTGAGAGGGTCGTCAGACCCCTCCCAGCTCTCCTGGTCCTCCTCAGGTTGAAAAGATGGAGGAGGAGGGACATAAGGGACCCAAGGCCTCATCGGCGCCGGAACCGGCGTCGGGCGACGCCGGTCCGGCTCCATGTCCGGACCCGGGGAGAACCGGGGAACGACGCCGCCCGGAGCCCCGGACGGCGTCGGAAACGGCACCGGGGACATCGGCGTCGGCGGAGGCGTGGTTAGGTCAACCGGCGTCGATGGGGGTTGCGGCACCACCGGAACCGGGGTCGAGGCCGGGGCCGGAGCCGAGGCCGGGACGAAGGCTGGTGGGACAGGCGACGCCGGGACCGGAGTCGACGGCGACGCCGGAGCAACCCCATCAGGGCCCGCGGGGCCCGAAGGCGCACCGGAGGGACCTTGAGGCCCGAAGAGGCGGGCCATGGCCGACAGGAATTTCTGTACTTTGGCCGGAGTCGCCCCCGAACCCGGGAAGGACGGGTAATGCGGGGGCAACTCGACAGGCACGTCCGGGGCCGCGGGGGCGGTGCCGACAGGGACCTCAGCCGAGTCGCGCGACCGGCGAGGCGAAGTCTTAGAGCGATGACGCCGCTTAGACTTCTTGTGCTTCGACTTACCGGAGGAGCGCGAAGACTTGGATTCCGACGAACGGCGGGGACTCCGCGTCCCGCCCTCGACCTCTCCCGGGACCGGGGCTTGCTGCGGCGCGGAGCCGACTGCCGGACTTCAAGGAGCTTTCGAGACCGCTCTCGCAAAGCCTTCGGATGAAGTTTCCGGCAGTCAGGGCACGACTTCGTGTCGTGGCCTCGGCCGAGACAGAAGAGACACTCGAGGTGGGGGTCCGTGATGGACATCATACGACCACATTCCTCGCAGGGCTTAAAGCCGGGCATCCCTACGACACCTTAGGAGTCGTGAAGACTCGTTGAAGAGAACAGTGAAAAATTTCACAAAAAAGATAGTCAAAAAGTGACTAGGGCACTGCTCTTCCCGGATCTGCGCTTACTGGCGCGGAAAAGAAGAACTGACGTCAGCGCGCAGGGGCGGCGCCTAAGTACTGCCCGCGACGTCATCCCGGCGATCACGACGCCGACGACGGACGCGGAGCCGCACGACGCCGCCTACCGACGCGCAAGGGTACTGCTACGCAAAAAACTTTCCGGATCCAGCCTGACGCCTGGGGATATTCTAAGGTAAGGAATCTGTCACTAACGTGTCTCTTTCAGATGTAACCATGCTAATGTTTACTGATTAGGATCAGGAGAGAGAGAGAGTGAACCTCTCCCCGACTTCCTCTCATACAGCCCACAAGATGGGTAAGAAGATGGAGTTGTCTACTCAGACACCCTCTCTGCCCAACAGCAAGCCGATTGCAGACAGGTTCTGCAACAGTATGCCCAGCTCCTTTCCTTGACCCCTGGTCAGACACCCTGGTGTACCCATGATGTGGACACCATGGATAGTATGCCTATCAAAACAAAAATCAATTGCCAGTCTGATCAAGTCAAGGAAAGCATCAAAGCTGAAGTCTGCAAGATGCTGGAGTTAGGGGTCATTGAGCCTTCTGAGAGTCCCTGGGCCAGCCCAGTGGTCCTAGTCCCCAAACCTCATCCACAGGGTGGAAAGAGAGAAACAAGGTTGTGTGTGCACTACAGAGGCATCAATGCTGTCACCAAGACAGATGCACACCCCATCCCCAGGGCTGATGAATTGATAGATAAGTTGGGGGATGCCAAATACTAAAGTACCTTGACTTAACTGCAGGGTATTGGCAGATTGACATGGCCCCTGGAGCAAAAGAAAAGACAGCATTCTCCACCCCGATGGGCACTTCAAGTTTTCTGTGATGCCTTTTGTTCTAAGGATTGCCGTGCTACCTTCCAAAGGTTGGTGAATCAAGTCCTTTCTGGGTTGGAAGGCTTTAGTGCAGCTTATCTTGATGATATTGCTGTGTTTAGCTCTTCCTGGCAGGATCACCTGGGGAAGGTTTTACAGGCCCTGCAATCTGCAGGCCTAACTATCAAGGCATCCAAGTGCCAGATAGGGCAGGGAACTGTTGTGTACGTGGGCCACCTTATAGGTGGAGAGGTGTGGTGCAGCGGCCAGGGCAGCTGACTTCGGAGCACAGGGTTCACAGTTCGATCCCCGGCTCCGGCGGCAGCTCAGCACCATGTGACTCTGGGCAATAGCTCACTTAATTTCCACTCCGGCCCCCAGCGCCTTGAGACCCGTAAGGGTGAGTAGCTGCGCTATATAAAAACGGACTTACATTTATATATATATATATATATATATATATATATATATATATATATATATTCACTGAAAAAACCATAGGTTTCAGACACGTTATAGTTAGAAATTTGCATTTAAAAAACCTTAGAAATTCACTGAAAAAACCATAAGGTTTTAGGGACAGTTATAGTTAGTTGGACATTGCACTCGTACAAAACCCGTGAAATTCCCCGTTATAGTTAGTTCAGGTAACTATAACTCGCGCCCCGCAATGCACTGCTGATGACGTCACATATTACATCACTCATGACATGGTCAGTGACATCACTGATGACATCACTGATGACATCATCCAGTGACTGTTTCTGTAAAGTTTAAATATGTTTAATATATTTAGGGAAAGGCGTATTGAAGAATGAGTGGGTGTAGAAGCGCCTGAATGGATGATTTAGTAGGTGCGTGACTGAGTCTATAAGTGAGTGATTAAACGTATCTTACTGGATGCATGGGTGAGTGACTAAACTGTGTGAATGTCTGTATCCGTCTGTCTGTTGTTGTGTAAGCAACTGCATGGGTTTCTGACTAGCTAAATGAGTGTCTATATGGGTTATGGAATGGTTCTCTGAGTATCTGTATGGGTGCCTCAGTGTTTGTGTGGGTGGGGTGTGTGTGACTCTGTGCATAGATGTTTGAGTGGGTGATTCACTGGGTGCATGGTTTCAAGAGTGCGTCTGTGATGGACTGTATGGGTGGGTGAGTGTGTGTATGGGTGTGTTAGTGATTGAATGTATATCTCAGTGGTACATGTGTGAGTAACTACATATGTGAAAGGCAGTATATATGTGTGTTGGAGTATATAAATGGCTATAAGTGAGAGTGTGTGATTGTGAGAGTGGCTATATGGATGAGTGTGTGCTTGCATCAGTGATTGCATAGGAGCGTAAGAATGTGCTAGTATTTTTATGAGTAAGTGAGCTGGTGTGTATAACTGTATAGGTGAGTAAATTGGAGTGTGATTAATTATTTGCATGACTGACTAGGTGTGTGAATACCTCTATGGAGGAGTTGCGTTGTGTGAGTGTTTATATAGGTGTATGAGTGCAAATGATAGTCCTGTACTGAGTGACTGTAAGTATGAGTGACTGTACGGGTGAGTGAGTAGATGTGTGTGTGTAGACCTAAGAATCAGTGAGTGGGTATGTACTTATTGGTATTGGAGTGTGTATGGTTTTGAGAATGGCAGTCTGTAATTTAGAGTGGGTGTTTCAAAACTTATATTAGGGTGTGAGAAGATGCATTAAATTCTCACATGGATGATGTCATCAGTGATGTCATCTGAGATGTCATCAGTGATGTCATCAGTGATGTCATTTGAGATGTCATCAGTGATGTCATCAGTGATGTCACTGACCATGTCATGAGTGATGTAATATGTGACGTCATCAGCAGTGCATTGCGGGGCGCGAGTTATAGTTACCTGAACTAACTATAACGGGGGAATTTCACGGGTTTTGTATGAGTGCAATGTCCAACTAACTATAACTGTCCCTAAAACCTTATGGTTTTTTCAGTGAATTTCTAAGGTTTTTTAAATGCTAATTTCTAACTATAACGTGTCTGAAACCTATGGTTTTTTCAGTGAATTTCAAAGGTTTTTTAAATGCTAATTCCTAACTATAACATGTCTGAAACCTACGGTTTTTTCAGTGAATTTCAAAGGTTTTGTAAATGACAATTTTTAAATGTATTAATTGTTATATTTATTTTTTTCATACTGATTTACTACATTTTTAGAAACTATTTTTTTTTACATATTTTATTTTTTAAATTACATTGTAATTACATTATACTTTACAAAAATACTTTCTCAGAATGAATTACTTTAGTTTAAATACTTTGCACATAGGCAATAGACTTTTAAGTACAGTAGTTACAGTTGTTGCAATGGGCAACACATTTTCAAACACAATGCAACATTCAGCTCAATGTGAATTTCTAGTTAAATGCAATTAGTTACTTTATGGATTACTTTTCTAACCACAGGACTGGATCCTAGATTCAGTCCTGGGACATCTCCTGTAAACAGTTGAGTAAAAGCGTTTTGGTTACAGTAGTGATTTTTAAGGAATATTATTGTATTTTAAAAGTTGACACTTTGAAACTTTTTCTCATAGAATCACCAATGTTATCCTATGGAAGGAAATTCACTTAGCAGGTAAAAACTGTTATCGTTACTTTTTCTTACTCAGTGTTGGATCCTGGATCCAGCACTGGTGCATCTCCTGTAAACAGTTGAAAAAATGCGTTTAAGTCATACAGGCGATTTTTAAGGAATATTTGTAGTTTGTGAAAATCGACACTTTGAAACTTTTCTGCTGAAAACCAGACAATGGATTCCTATGGAAGAAAATATAAGTTACTGGTAAGTACGGTTAAAATTACTTTTCAGGGTCAGTGCTGGGCTAAAAGATGCAGCACTGAGGTCTCTCCTGATAACAGGTGAGTAAATCGGAATTCGTATTTCGGCTGATTTTAGAGGAATATTTTAAAGTTCCAAAACTCCACACTTAGAAGAATTTCCAAGTGAAACCAGTCAATGTTAGCCTATGGAAGAAAATTCAAGTTACTGGTAAGTACAGTTAAAATTACTTTTCAGGACCAGTACTGGGCTGAAAGATACAGCACTGAGGTCTCTCCTGATAACAGGTGAGTAAATCGGAATTCGTATTTCGGCTGATTTTAGAGGAATATTTGTATGTTTCAAAAATCAACAAACTTTTTCAGCAAAAAGCAGGCAATGATATCCTATGGAAGGAAATTCAAGTTACTGGTAAGTACGGTTAAAATTACTTTTGAGGATCAGTACTGGGCTGAAAGATGCAGCACTGAGGTCTCTCCTGATAACAGGTGAGTAAATCGGAATTCGTATTTCGGCTGATTTTAGAGGAATATTTGTATGTTTCAAAAATCAACACTTAGAAACTTTTTCAGCAAAAAGCAGGCAATGATATCCTATGGAAGGAAATTCAAGTTACTGGTAAGTACGGTTAAAATTACTTTTCAGGATTAGTACTGGGCTGAAAGATGCAGCACTGAGGTCTCTCCTGATAACAGGTGAGTAAATCAGAATTCGTAGTTCGGCAGATTTTAGAGGAATATTTGCACAATGGTGAAGGGAGGGGGCGGGGCCTGAGGTGACATCTGTGCAAACGCGCCCCGTGGCGCGTTTTAAGTTGGGGGATTAAGTCCCCTTGAATCATGAGGGTCCCTAGGGGCCAACTAGCTCACCAGGAACCTCCAGTATGCGCCAGGGGCTGCGTTGCAGAGACGTGTAGAGAGGCCACACCCCTTTTACACCTCTCTGCAACGCAGCTCTGTGGCGCTTTCTGGATGTACCTGTTGGGCTAGTTGGCCCCCAGGGACCCTCAGGATTGAAGGGGATTTAATTCCCCATCTTAAAACGCGCCACGGGGCCTGTTTGCACACATGTCACCTGAAGCCCCGCCCCTCCCTTCACCACTGTGCAAACGCGCCCGTGGCGCGTTTTAAGTTGGGGGATTAAGTCCCCTTGAATCCTGAGGGTTCCTGGGGGCCAACTAGCCCACCATGTACCTCCAAAAGCGCCACAGAGCTGCGTTGCAGAGAGGTGTATAAAGGGGCGTGGCCTCTGTACACCTCTCTGCAACGCAGCCCTGGCGCATACTGGAGGTTCCTGGTGGGCTAGTTGGCTCCCAGGGACCCCCAGTATTCAAGGGGAATTACTTCCCCATCTGCAAACGCGCCAGGGCGCGTTTGCAGAGTGGTGAAGGAAGGGGGCGGGGCATGCGGCCCGATCGTTTTTGGGTTTTTTTCCTGAAGGGGGCTGTGTGGCCCCCTTCCTTTTTCTTATTTTGGGGCCCTGGGGACCCCATCCCCCAGGGCCTTACCCCCTTTTTTTTTTAAATTAAAATTAAACTGGAAGGGGGCCGCGTGGCCCCTCTCCCCTGGCCGAAAACTGCCCCGGGGACCCCATCCCCCGGGGCATGGCCACACTTTAACATTCCTTTTTAAGGAGGGGGGCTGCGTGGCCCCCCTCCTCAGGCCTCCTTTTGCCCCGGGGACCCCATCCCCCGGGGCAGGCCTTTTTTTAAATTTTTTAAAAATAATTTCTGGGGAGGGGGGCCGCGTGACCCCCCTCCCGGGCCACTTATGGCCCCGGGGACCCCATCCCCCAGGGCCTGGCCTCTGGTTGGGGACTGTGGGGGGGTCCCCAAACCCCCCACAGTCCCGCCGGCTCCCCGTGTCCTAAGGGAGCCGGCATTGCTTTTCCACATGGGGAGCAGCTAACATGCTGCTCCCCGTGTGGAAAAGCAATTGTCTTTGGATATTGGAAGCGAGAGCAGGTTTCCCGTCCTGTCATTGCAAACAGCAGTGTCCCGGGGGTAGGCACCCCCGAAACACTGCAGGAGCCGGCCCTGGGGGGTGGCGGTCCCCAGGGCCACAACAGGCTCCAGGAGGGGGGCCGCGCGGCCCCCCTCCCCACATCAGCAAAGCCCCGGGGAGGTGGTGGTCCCCAGGGCTTCGGGGGTCCAAACGGACCCCCATTTTAATTTGTTAGTGCCCCGGGAGGTGGCGGTCCCGGGCGTGTGGGGGGCTCGAGCCCCCCACACAGGAAAAAGTTAAAAAAAAAGAAGCCCCGGGGAGGTGGTGGTCCCCGGGGCTCCGGGAGGGCTCAAAGCCCTCCCGCACCATTTTAAAAAGAAAGCCCCGGGGGTGGCGGTCCCCGGGGCTTGGGGGCCCTTGAGGCCCCCCATACATAAATTTAACCCCCCACCATGCCCCCGGGACTTGGGCCACCCGGGGGCAAATACAATCGAAGCGCGGAGACCGCCCTTCGATTTTTTTTCCGGCAGGATTCGCGCTCCCTGAGCGCATCCTGCCGATTTAAAAAAATAAAATGCTTTTTCTGCCCAGGGGGTCCTTGTGGGACCCCCTGAGCAGACCTAGGGGTCAGGGTGTTTCTACCCTGCCCCCTTTGTGCGTTTTGCGCACTTTTTTACTGCTTTCTTGTTCCTCGGTTCTACCGAGGAACAAGATGGCTGCCAACACTTCCTGGTTTGGAGTGTTGACAGCCAATTAGCAGACAGCTCGTGATCGGGAGGGTGCGCGAATCCGACGCGGCGATATATATGTACTTTTACTTTTGATTTTCTCAGCAACTACTGAACGGATTTACACCATTTAACAAAAGGGTTCTTTCTGAACCAAGAACTACCTCTTTGCCAAATTTGGTGTAATTCCGTTCAGCAGTTCGGGCTATAGCCGTGTCTAAAGTTTCCTATGGGAAAATGAATGGGGAAAACACGTTTTGGGACCCCCTTTTTCTCGGCCCCCGCTTGACGAATCACCCTGAGACTTTCAGGGTAGGAGCGGAGCGGGCCATAAAGTTTGAAAATTTCGCGAAGATTCGTCAACCGACGCAAGAGTTATTTCAAATAGAATGTCGCGGATTTCTTATGGAAAATAGGTCCTAACTATAACTATCTACTGGCGACCGCCAGTAGATTATATATATATATATATATATATATATATATATAGGTGGAGGCCAAGTACAGCCCCTTCAACCGAAAATCCAGACCATTCTGGATTGCGAAGCTCCAACAACCCAGACCTAAGTCAGGCCATTCCTTGGCTTGACTGGGTACTATAGGAGGTTTGTGAAGGGATATGGGTCCATTGTGACTCCCCTCACAGAACTCACCTCCAACAAGGTGCCCAAGAAAGTGAACTGGACTGTTGGCTGCCAAAAGGCTTTTGACACCATAAAAGAGGCAATGTGCTCAGCGCTTATTCTCAAGGCTCCAGATTACTCCAAGCAGTTGATAGTGCGTTCTTATGCATCTGAGCTGGGGATAGGAGCGGTCCTATCCCAGACAAATGATGATGGACAAGACCAACCTGTTGCTTTCATAAGCAGAAGGCTACTTCCCTGGAGCAGCATTGGAGTGCCATTGAGAGGGAAGCCTTTGCTGTGGCTTGGTCCCTGAAGAAGCTGAGACCATACCTGTTTGGTACTCACTTCGTAGTTCAAACTGACCACATACCTCTCGGATGACTAATGCAGATGAAAGGAGAAAACCCAAAACCTTTGAGGTTGTCCACAGCCCTACAGGGAATGGACTTTACAGTGGAACATAGACCTGAGACAGCCCATGACAATGCAGATGGCCTTTCCAGATTTTTGCACTTAGACAAGACACTCTTCGGAAAGGTTAGTCTCATCCTCTTTCATTGAGTGGGGGGGGGGGGGGTGGGGGAGGGGTTGTGTAGGAAAGTGCCCCTTTTTGCATGGTTACCCCCCACGTTTTGCCTGACATCTGATGCAACCTGACGATGTGCCCAGCGTCCCTGCCAATCAGGTTCCCAGGGCCTGTGTTCTTTCCCAAGACTGTACCTTTGTACCCACAATTGGCACATGTGTGGCCACAGGTAAGCCCCTTGTAAAAGGTACCATGGGTACCAAGGTCTCTGTGACCAGGGGAGGCCTCTAAGGGCTGTAGCACCTATTGTGCCAGCCTTAGAGGCCCTGTACCTTAACACCCCCATACAGCCATTAAAGGCTGCGTGTTTTGGTGCAGAGAAAAGTGAAGTCGACATTGCACACATCCCTGGTTGCCATGCCTGCCTGAGGCCTAGGTAAGTCACCCCTCTAGCAGGGTGCACTAGCCCTAAGGTAAGGGTACAGTGGAATGAGCCCTGTACCCCTGCAGTGTCTAAGCCCATTTTTAGACATTGTAAGTGTAGTAAAGCCATAAAGAGTATATGGTCTGGGAGTTGGTCATTACGAACTCCACAGCTCCATAATGGCTTCACTAAAAACTGTGATGTTTGGTAGCAAACTACTCAGCACATTAAACCCACACTGATGCCAGTGTTAGATTTAATGTAAAATACACTAGGAGGGCATCTTAGAGCTGCCCCCTAAAAATCGACCAGCCCTGGTGTGGTTCCTGAATGGCTGCCTGCCATGTGCACCACCACACAGGTTTCTGGACCCCTGGGTAGAGAGACTCCGCTCCCTGGGTCGAGAAACAGAGGCCATCCTGGGCTGAGGTGTCATGCCTCCTCCCCCAGGATGGGCGGGGTCCACGAAAGGGGAAGCTTCAAGGACCTGCTGCCTTTAGAAGCTGTCCCTGCCTTTTGCTATTCCCAGCAATTGGCTCCCACTGGTTCTGGCCCCACTTTGGGCGGGAGAATCGGTGGGAAACCAAGCCAGGAAGAGAGGTGTGCCCACCTTTGCTAACCCCACCTCTTAGGTGGGGGAGGCGAGGTGAAGCACACATCTCAGTCCCCACCATCTTGAAGAAGGTGAGACTTAACCAATTAGGGAGAGGCTCATGCCCCTTCCCACTAGGGGTGGCATAATAGGGGGTGTACCCACCCCAAGGAAGGGACCCATTGGTCCCGACCTGCACACCCCCTTAAACACCCCTAAATTTAGTATTTAGGGTCAACCCTGAACCTTGCCTCCTCAGATTTGAAGAAGGACCGAAGAGCCTTGCTGATCCAGGAAGAAGAAGAGGACACCAACTGCTTTGACCCCAACCCTACCGGCCTGTCCAGTCTACAACCTGCCTACAGCAAGAACCCCGGCGAGTCCAGCAGACAGCAACCCCCAGAGCAAAGGAGGACCTGTCCTGCAACCATCTTACACACTGTCTCTCGTGAGCACCAGATTTGCTCAAGCAAAGACTTACCACCAGATTCCGGCTACTCCGTGATTTTGCACCACTCTGCACCGGATGCCCACGGCTCGAGTGGCCCACCACCACAAGGAGGTGTCCCCAGCGATCCCGACCTGGGATCTGGGGATCCCCGACCTCCCTCAAGCCTCAAGAGGACACCTGCAGCCTCAACCTGAAGGGCCCCCCCCCTGACCGCGACTGGAGCTGGTAAGAAATCCCGATGCCAGAAGACACCCTGACACCCGACGCCCCACAGCTTTGGGTCACCCAACCAACGGTGTCCAGGTATCCCCCAAGATTCCAACTTACCTCTCCAGTCGGTGGTTGCCTTCAGGAAGTCTCCCTGCACGAGCCTGCATCAACTTCGCAAAACCGAAGGTCTCCATTGGAAAGCACTGAGTCCCTGACGTCCTCTTTGCACCCTGCACCCAACTGCCCCAGTGCTGCTGGTGGTGCAACTCCTGTGCTGGTCGTTGGCCCCTGCAGTGCTGGCCTTAACCCCAGGGGGTCCAAAGTCTAGGGGTTTGCCCTCTTAATCCCACCACATCTGGGCAAAGATAAAGCTTGTATAAATGAAGTAATGTGTGGGAACAAATTCAAAAAGCCATTCTCATAGAGAAAACATTCATTAATCTCTATTGCTGGGTATCATTATCCCAACCAACTGTATTGGGTTTATTTCTGAACTCATGAGTAGACACCAATTCTAAGTCTCCAAAATTATTTATCAGGCGAACAAACATTTAAATACATTGACAAAACATTACAACATATATAATATACATAAAGATTTTCTCTTCCATACACGACTTTTTAAATATATATGGCTGCAACATTCAATAGTCCATAGCAGTCCATATGGAAGGTTGTTCAATATCGATACACACATGAGGGAACAACAAAGCCCTCAGACATATATGGTGTGTATTCAAGTCATATGCGCACACTAATATTTAGTTGGACTCCTCCATTCTGAAAAGGACCTTTTGGAATGGAGGAGTCCAACTAAATATTACAGTTTTAACATAGTACCATGCTGCTGTTAGGGTTGACCACCTCTACAAGTTCAGTAAGGAGTATGTGAATGACCCCCACAAACTGTTTCCAGTATTTTTTTCTTTAACACTTTAGAATTAATAGTCCTGTAAACCTGGCAGTACAAGTGTGAGGCAATGAGATTTGAGAGGGTAATGAGTTGCGAGTATAAGTCAGAGAGCAGTACACAAACTTTCTAACATCTTCATTTTCAATTTGTTTCATGTATCAACATTACGTAACCTTAGGCAGGTCAACGTACCATACAGTGCAAGTGCCCACTTCTTGTACAGTCACAAGCGCCTCCCATTCCCATACCACCCTCATGACGGGTTTCCAATAAATTTTTGATCCTAACAGTAACTACTCATTGGCAGAAGAGCTGCTGGCCCGCTGTGCAGGAGATCCAGCATCCGAGTCATTAACTGGGCTCTCCTCTGTGGCTAGAGCCAGCAAAACAGCCCTCCTCCACCTTATCGGCCCGGACCTCCCGCATCCGTTACTCAGCCAAGGCCCACTCACCTATGTCCTTACGCCACTTGTCATACATGGGCCTCCTAGGCAACATCTACCTAATATCAAATCTTCTAGTGGCCAATACAAGACCCAGCAAGGCAATTTTATAATCTCTCTTGCTCCCACTACGGCGAGTGGCCAGCCCCCAATATGCTGCCAGCCCTGTACACCACTAGGCCATGTGCAGGAAATCCACCTCACCTGCCCAGCACTTATGGCAGGTGTAGGAAGCCGTCTCTGTATAAACTATATCAAAGTAAGGTATAGTGTGCGAAGAGTCCAGTGGAACCACTATTTGTGGTAGTGTGGGCGAGCAGTAAGGCTTTATCAGAGGGTAGTGTTGAGCATTTATTGTACACACTCAGGCAAGAAATGATGTCACACACTCAGACTGAACTCAGACCAATTTGTTTGTATAAAAATATTATTTAGTTGTATTTTCTTTTCTAGAACCAAGCCGGGGACGCCAAAATCACCGCTGCTTTGCCTGCTGCTCTGGGGGGACTTAAGCCACAGCATCCTTTGCTCCCAGGAGGGAGGGGCCAGCATAGCGATTTTAAGCGCCTTCAAACACCCGCGGCGCAGGACGCCGAAATCACCGCTGCTTTGCCTGCTGCTCTGGGGGGACTTCAAGCCCCAGCATCCTTTGCTCCCAGGAGGGAGGGGCCAACATAGCGCTTTTAAGCGCCATCAAACACCTGCGGCGCGGGATGCAAAATCACTGTTGCTTTGCCTGCTGCTCTGGAGGGCGGGGGGGGTGGGACTTCAAGTCCCAGCATCCTGTGCTCCCAGGAGGGAGGGGCCAGCATAGCGCTTTTAGGCGCCGTCAAACACCAGCGGCGCGAGACGGCGAAATCACCGCTGCTTTGCCTGCTGCTCTGGGGGGACTTCAAGCCCCAGCATCCTTTGCTCCCAGGAGGGAGGGGCCAGCATAGCGCTTTTAAGCGCCGTCAAACACCCGCGGCGTGGGCCGTGCCAAGGGCGGGCCCGTCCTGTGCCCGTCAGCGCCAGGAAGAAGCGGGGCAGGGCCACCCCCTTGGCTGCTGCTGGCAGTTGTTGGATCTGGTCTCTTACTCCCCCTGCAAGCTGCTATAGAGTTCTCTGGACTGTCCCCTGCTGGAGAAAGGTACTGAAATAGCTGTTGGAGCTGGCTTCTTTGAGAATGTTCTTGTTTTCTGTCTTCCTTTGCACTTACCAGCCACAAAACGTACCAACCTCGGGACATTGTCTCTTGCTTATTTTGTGTGCGAGCCCACAGTGGGTGGTTGTGTGTTCTTTAAGGTCATCTTTTTCTAGGGCTCTACAGAGGGCACACCGAGAGATGGGTGAGGGAAAGGGTCAGGAAAGGGCCCAGTGTATGGACCATCCCAAAAAGAAGGCCTTGGGTGCTGTTTGCCATGAAACAATGGACAGGATTGAGATGATATTGACCGAATGCCACGAAATAGTCCACTCTGGGATACCTCTCCCACCCTCCCTGCCAGGTAGTCCATTAAGTACCGATAACAATTGTGGGGTCTCGACGGCCAATTCCCCTGTACCGCCCCCAGCAAAAATACCTGTTAGGCAAATCCCCCAGATGTTCAAAAATTACACTAAAAGACGGAGTAAAGGTTTGGGAAATGGTCCCATTGTCCCACTGCCTGGTCCAGCCTCCCCCTTACCCTGTAATGAGTCAAGGGATCCTCCCGATGTAGAGTGCGCTACACAAGTAGAATGTCACAACAGATTTGAGGTTCTTGCCAACGTGGAGGCTGGGGTGTCAGGGGGTGGGTTGGATGACCAGGAGGTAAATTGTAAAATTCCTGTAAGTGAGATACAGGCCCTGAAAACACTAATTGAGTCCTTAACGCACAAGTTACTTACCTTCGGTAACGATATATCTGTAAGAGACATTAGCTAGTGATAGATTCCTTACCTTAGAATATCCCCAGGCGTCAGTCTGGATCCGGAAAGTTTGTCAGCAGTACCCCTGCGCGTCGGAAGGTGGCGTCGTGCGGCTCCGCGTTCGTTGTAGGCGTCGTGATCGCCGGGATGACGTCGCGGCAGCTACTTACACGCCGCCCTCGCGTGCCGACGTCAGTTCTGTACACGACTTTCCACGCCAGGAACGCAGAGCCATGCAAGATACTGACCACTGGTGCATTGAGACTAGGGCCCTGAAAGGGATGACCTTAACCCTAGAAATCAGTTCGCAGAACGGGGAGAATGGGGGGGCGGTAAGGAATCTATCACTACTAATGTTTCTTACAGATATATCGTTACCGAAGGTAAGTAACTTGTGCATCTGAAAGAGACACGTTAGTGATAGATTCCTTACCTTAGAATAGATACCCCAGCAATACCAACCCCGGTGGTGAGTCTGCGAACCAAGATCACACCAGAAAGTAACGGAGAACAGAACGGCCAAAGAAGCAGTCTCTCCGGACTTGGCTGTCAAGGCAATAATGCTTAGTAAAAGTGTGCAGCGAGGCCCACGTGGCTGCCTGACAGATGTCTTGCAGGGGGACACCACGTCCCAATGCAGTAGTAGCTGCTGTTGCCCTGGTAGAATGGGCGCGCAGCCCCACCGGAGGCTCCTTCTTAGCCAGAGAATAGCAGGCTTTTATACACAAGACGACCCAGCGGGAGATAGTCCTCTTGGGTACAGCCCGGCCTTTCTTGGCGCCTACGTAGCCAACAAAGAGCTGGTCATCCACCCGGAACTGTTGTGTGCGGTTGAGGTAAAATGAGATCGCACGTTTTGGGTCCAGACGGTGGAGCCTCTCTTCCTCTCTGGAAGGGTGCGGAGCTGGAAAGAAAGTGGGCAAGGTGATAGTTTGCCCGATATGGAAGGCAGTAACAACCTTTGGCAAAAAGGATGGAAGTGTGCGTAGCACAACCTAGTCCGGATGAACAGACAGAAAAGGAGGTTTACAGGAAAGAGCCTGGAGCTCACTCACGCGCCTAGCGGAGGTGATGGCAACCAGGAAAGCAGTCTTCAAGGTTAATAAACGAAGAGGACAGTTATGAAGCGGCTCAAAGGGAGCGCACATCAAATAAGTAAGAACCAGATTCAAGTCCCACTGTGGCATCACAAACGGAATAGGAGGGAAAAGGTGAGTAATGCCTTTGAGAAATCTATTTACAACAGGGGACTTGAAAAGAGAGGGCTGATCAGGTAGCCTGAGAAAGGCTGAAATTGCAGAAAGGTAGCCCTTGATAGTGCCCAGAGCAGAGCCCCGCTGGGCCAAAGAAAGAAGGAACAGTAGGACCTCAGAAAGAGGGGCAGAAAGTGGATCCACAGCCTTTGCTGTGCACCATGCCACAAATTTGTTCCACCTGCAGGCGTATACCGATTTAATGGAGGGACGCCTGGCTGCCAGAATGACATCACAGACTTCAGGAGGCAAGTGAAATGGAATCAACTGTTGCCGCTCAATCTCCATGCAAGGAGGTGGAGACTGGACAGGTTCGGATGGAGGACCGTCCCGTGCTGCTGCGACAGAAGATCCTCCCGAAGAGGCAGTCGGATCGGGGGATCCACGCTCATACTGAGTAGCTCGGGATACCAAACTCTTCGAGCCCAGTCCGGAGCCACAAGAATGACTTGGGCCCGGTCGCGTCTGATCTTCTTCAGCACTCTGGGTAGAAGTGGTATAGGCGGAAAGGTGTACAATAGACCACAACGCCACTCGCGACGAAAAGCGTCGCCGAGCAAGTGCCGCCTTGGAAATTCCAACGTGCAGAACTGCCGACATTGCGCGTTCTCTTCGGTGGCGAATAGATCTAATCAAGGCTCTCCCGACTGTTGAAAGAGACCTTGTGCCACCTCCGAGTGAAGACGCCATTCTTGATCCATCATGCACCTGAGGCTGAGTTTGTCCGCCCTGGCGTTCAAAGACCCTGCCAAGTGTTGAACCACCAGGAAAATGCCCTGGCGTTCCAGCCACGTCCAGAGGCGCAGAGCCTCCTGACAAAGGGTCCACGACCCCACCTCGCCTTGCTTGTTGCACAAGTTACTAACTTGTGTAACGATATATCTGTAAGAGACAGTAGTTAGTGACAGATTCCTTACCTTAGAATATCCCCAGGCGTCAGGCTGGATCCGGAAAGTTTTTGCGTAGCAGTACCCTTGCGCGTCGGTAGGCGGCGTCGTGCGGCTCCGCGTCCGTCGTCGTCGGCGTGATCGCCGGGATGAAGTCGCGGGCAGTACTTAGACGCCGCCCCTGCGCGCTGACGTCAGTTCTGTACACGACTTTCCGCGCCAGGAACGCAGAGCCATGCAAGAAGCTGACATAGGTGTCTGAAAAATACTAGGGCCCTGAAAGGGATGTCCTTAACCCTAGAAATCAGTTCGCAGAACGGGGAGGATGGGTGGGGCGGTAAGGAATCTGTCACTAACTACTGTCTCTTACAGATATATCGTTACACAAGTTAGTAACTTGTGCATCTGAAAGAGACACGTTAGTGACAGATTCCTTACCTTAGAATAGATACCCCAGCAATACCAACCCCGGTGGTGGGTCTGCGAACAAAGATCAGACTAGGAAGTCCCGGAGGACAGAACGGCCAAAGAAGCCGTCCCTCCGGACCTGACTGTCAAGGCAGTAATGCTTGGTAAACGTGTGCAGCGAGGCCCACGTAGCTGCCTGACAGATATCCTGCAGCGGAACACCGCGGCCTAAGGCCGTGGTAGCAGCCGTTGCCCTGGTGGAATGGGCACGCAGCCCAACAGGAGGCTCCTTCTTAGCCAAAGAATAGCAGGCTTTGATACACAAGGTTACCCAGCGGGAGATGGTTCTCTTGTGCACCGCCCGACCTTTTTTGGCGCCCACGTAGCCAACAAAGAGGTGTCATCCACCCGGAAGTGTTGTGTGCGGTTGATATAAAAAGAAACCGCACGTTTTGGGTCCAGACGGTGGAGCCTCTCTTCCTCTCTGGAAGGATGCGGAGGCGGAAAGAAGGTGGGCAAAGTGATGGTCTGCCCAATGTGGAAGGCAGTAACCACCTTTGGCAAGAAGGACGGACGCGTCCTAAGAACAACCTTGTCTGGATGGACAGACAGAAAGGAGGTTTGCATGAAAGAGCCTGGAGCTCACTCACCCGCCGAGCGGAGGTGATGGCCACCAGAAAGGCTGTCTTCAGAGTCAGAAGACGAAGAGGACAGTTATGTAGGGGCTCAAAGGGAGCGCACATAAGAAAGGTAAGAACCAAGTTCAAGTCCCACTGAGGCATCACAAACGGAACAGGAGGGAAGAGGTGTGTAATGCCTTTTAGAAACCTGTTAACAACAGGGGACTTGAAAAGGGAGGGCTGATCAGGAAGCCTGAGGAAGGCCGAGATGGCACAAAGATAGCCCTTGATGGTACCCAGGGCAGAACCCTGTTGGGCCAGAGAAAGAAGGAACAGAAGAACCTCAGAAAGAGGGGCAGAAAGGGGATTCACAGCCTTTGCTGTGCACCATGCCACAAACTTGTTCCACCTGCAGGCGTATACCACCTTAGTGGAGGGACGCCTGGCTGCCAGAATCACATCACAAACTTCGGGAGGCAAGTCGAAAGGAATCAACTGCCGCCGCTCAATCTCCACGCAAGCAGGTGGAGTCTGGACAGGTTCGGGTGGAGGACCTTCCCCTGCTGCTGCGACAGAAGATCCTCCCGAAGAGGCAGACGGATCGGGGGATCGACGCTCATACTGAGTAGCTCGGGATACCAAACTCTTCGAGCCCAGTCCGGAGCCACAAGGATGACTTGGGCCCAGTCGCGCCGAATCTTCTTCAACACTCTGGGTAGAAGTGGTATAGGCGGAAAAGCGTACAACAGACCGCAACTCCACTCGCGACGAAAAGCGTCGCCGGCGACTGCTGCCTTGGAAATTCCAACGTGCAGAACTGATGACATTGCGCGTTCTCTTCGGTGGCGAATAGATCTAACCAAGGCTCTCCCCACTGTAGAAAGAGTCCTTGCGCCACTTCCGAGTGACCGACGCCATTCGTGATCCATCATGCACCTGCGGCTGGAGTTCGTCCGCCCTGGCGTTCAGGGAACCTGCCAGGTGTTGAACCATCAGGAAAATGCCCTGATGTTCCAGCCATGTCCAGAGGCGCAGAGCCTCCTGACATAGGGTCCACGACCCCACCCCGCCTTGCTTGTTGCAGTACCACATGGCGGTGGTGTTGTCTGTGAACACCTGCACTACTTTCCCTTTGACAGAGGGAAGGAATGCCTTGAGTGCAAGTCGGATCGCCCGGAGCTCCAGAAGGTTGATATGGAGCCGGGACTCCGCTGGAGACCAGAGGCCTCTGATCTCCGCCTCTCCCATGTGACCGCCCCATCCCAGAAGGGACGAGTCCGTCAAAACTGTGTGCTCTGGCTGGGGAAGGGAGAGGGATCTGCCCATGACCCATTGCCGGTTCGAGAGCCACCACTGCAACTGTCTTGCAGTCCCGTCCGAGATCTGAACGTGATCGGACAGATTGCCCTGGTGCTGCGCCCACTGGAACTTCAGGTCCCACTGCAGAGCCCGCATATGCCATCTGGCATGATCGACCAGCAGGATGCAGGAGGCCATGAGGCCCAGCAGCCTCAGGGTCATCCGTACCGAAACCCAGGATAAAGGCTGAAAGATCGGAATCATAGCCTGAATATCCCGGACTCGCCGTTCGGGAGGATAGGCCCGAAACTGCGTCGTGTCCAGAACTGCTCCGATGAAAAGGAGCTGTGGAGAAGGAATCAGATGCGACTTCGGCACATTGATGGAGAACCCCAGCGAGTGCAGGAGTTCGGCCGTAGTCTGGAGGTGGGAGACGACTGCCTGGGACGAGCCCGCCTTCAGCAGCCAGTCGTCGAGGTAGGGGAAGACTGGAACCCCTGCCCGGCGCAGATGAGCTGCGACCACCGCCATCACTTTCGTGAACACCCGAGGGGCACTTGTAAGGCCAAAGGGGAGCACGGTGAACTGAAAATGCTCGAGGCCTACCGTGAACCGCAGGTAACGCCGGTGGGCCGGCAGGACGAGGATGTGAAAATAAGCGTCCTGCAAGTCCAACGCTACCAACAAGTCTCCAGGGTCGAGGGCAGTCAAGACCTGAGCTAGGGTGAGCATCTTGAACTTCTCCTTCCGGAGGAAGCGATTGACGTTCCGGAGGTCCAAGATAGGACGCATGTCCTCCTTGTCCTTTTTGGGCACCAGAAAGTAGTGGGAGTAGCAACCACGTCCTACTTCTGGGGTCGGAACATGCTCGATGGCCCTCTTGGCCAAGAGGGCCGTGACTTCCTTCTGCAGAAGCACCAAGTGATCCCCTGACATGCGGTGGAATTGAGGTGGCATGGCTGGGGGGGTGGTCTCGAAGGGGAGGGAGTAGCCCCTTCGGACAATGTCCAAGACCCACCTGTCCGAGGTGATGGCACGCCAGTGGTGAAGGTGATGGCGGACCCTGCCCCCTACTGGCGTGCTGTGCACCCGAAAGGAGGGACTAGGAGGGCTTGGAGGCCGCGGACGGGGTGGAGGTGGTGGCCTGACCCGCACACTGATTGCCCGAACCGCCACGGCGGTAGCCACGTCCCCGGCCACAGGAAGACGCTTGCTGCGTGGGCCGGTGGCTGGGCTGCGGACGTGACTGGGTGCCCCTTCCGTGGCCACGAAAGGGGCGAAAAGCAGAGGTTAGCGGAGGGCGCACAACAGAAAGGCCCAGGGACTTGGCAGTAGCCCGTGAGTCCTTAAAACGCTCCAGCGCATGGTCTGCTTTGGAACCAAAAAGACCGACTCCATCAAAGGGCATGTCCATGAGTGTATTCTGGACATCGCCCGAGAAACCAGTTCTCAGCCAGGCGTGGCGACCGCAGCGCCACCGTCGTTGCAAGCGATCTGCCCAGCGAGTTGGCGGTATCAAGGCCACAACGTATGGTGTATTTGGCCGCATCTCTACCTTCCGCAATGGTGCGGGTAAGCAGTGTCTGGACCTCCTCAGAACACTGGGGCAAAACAGTCGCCACCGAATCCCACAGGGAGTGGGTCTATCGGCCCAAAAGACAAGCGGTGTTGATGGACCGCAAGCCAGCACTGGAGGAAGAAAAACCCTTCTTCCCAAACTGATCCAGGCGTTTGGATTCCCTATCCGGAGGGGCGGTAGGGAAGGCGGTTTGGGAAGCGGAGGCTTCGACAACCAAGCTCTCAGGAGTGGGGTGGACAGAGAGAAACAGGGGTTGCCCGGAGCTGGGCGATGGCGTCGGGACACGTTCCTATCCACAGGAGCCCCTGTGTTGGGCTTGGACCAGGCGCCCAAAGAACGTCAATGAGGGCGTCGTTAAACGGCAGCACAGTCTCCGTAGAGGAGGCTGCCGGCTGAAGCACCTCTGTCAAGATATTAGTCTTGACCGCCACAGTAGGGAGTTGGAGACGTAAGGCCCCAGCCGCCCTACGCAACACCGTTGCAAAATTGGCTCCCTCCTCCGTAGCCACGGGAGGAGACAGCATGCCAGTGTCAGGGGAAGTATCCAGACCACTGGCATCCCCTAGACCCTCTGTCCAGTCCTCATCGTACTGACACTGTTGTGTCAGAGGGTCATCAGACCCCTCCCAGTCCTCCTGGTCCTCCTCTGGTTCAAAATAAGGAGGAGGAGGGACATTTGGGACCCAAGGTCCCATCGGCGCCGGAACCGGCGTCGAGCGACGTCGGTCCGGGTCCATGTCCGGAAGGAACTGGGGGACGACGCCGCCCGGAGCCCCAGGCGGCGTCGAGAACGGCACCGGAGACATCGGCGTCGGCGTAGGTGTCGTTAGGTCGACCGGCGTCGATGGGGGTTGTGGAGCCGGGATCAAGGCCGGGGCTAGAGCCGGGATCGAGGCTGGAGGCACGGGCGACGCCGGAG